>PISW01007129.1:0-95788 GCA_004023785.1 Mungos mungo
ACCGGGCAGAAGGCAGTCTCCCAATGAAAGAGCTCAGTGCCTTATCTCAACTAAAGGATGTTCACTAATCAATAACCTTCCCTAAATGTGCAGTAAACACTGAATAAGGCTTTTAGTACCTTACTCTTGCATATGAACACAGAGTCAGAAATATCAAAATATGTGAGGAAAGATTCTAATATGAAAGAGATGAAAGTAACTCAGAGGAAACGTACAATGAAGGAGCCAGGCTAAAACTTCAAAATTGTTAATAATCTAGATGTGAAAATGCATTGCATCTATAGTTTGTATTCTCTTTTTCCTTTCATCCAAGGGATATTGAAGAGTTTTTGTTTTCTTTTAATTAACTGGTTAGATGTTCTTGTTGTTCAGCTGTGTGTATTTGGTTTGGGGAAGCTATTGAAACTTCCTGTTATAATAAATGGTTAATATTTTTAAATGTTCCACAGGAGTTTGGAAGGAAGATGCCTTATTTGTTAGGCATATGCTTATTTGTTTCATATGCATATTTTGAAGTTTATTAATTAACACATTTGAATCATCCAGACCTTATTTTTATGTTGCTTCGTCCTCATTGTTCTGCTGGTTCCTGAGAAAGGTGTTTTGAAGTTACTCATTATGGCTGTGGACTCGGCAATTATTTGTTTCTGGGTTTCTGGGTTTAGTTCAAGGTCAGTGAGCTTAGAAAAACAACAACAATGGGGCGCTGGGTGGCTCAGTCAGTTAAGCGTCCAACATTGGCTCAGGTCATGATCTCACAGTTCGTGGGTTCGAGCCCCACGTCAGGCTCTGTGATGACAGCTAGCTCAGAGCCTGGAGCCTGTCTTTGGATATTGGATTCTCTTTCTCTCTCTCTCTCTCTCTCTCTCTCTCTCTCTCTCTCTCTCTCTCTCTCCTCAAATAAAGAAAAACAGTAAAAGAAGAAGAAGAAAAAGAAAAGAAAAACAACAAAATGATCCAAGTGACAATAGGAGGAAAATATTATTAAGGTTATAACAGAAATGAATGAAACAGGGGGGGAAAACTCTAACCAGGGATGTAAATTCAGAGGGCAGGAGATTGTTTCCATGGTTCTCTTCTGGGCTGTAATTTCACTCAGAGAACCAGACACAGAAGCTGGCCATGGTGCCCTGGGGTCTCCACTTTCCCTACGATATGTGCTGCATGCCCAGGTTACCAGCTCAGGGAATGGACTGTCCTGGAGACAGAAGCTGGAGTCTGGGAGCCCCAACCCCACGCACTCCATCTCCCTGGAAGGTCTGGGAGCGAGCGGGATCATTCTCCTAGCACCAGCTTACAAGTGTAAATACACTGACAGAGCCAGACGCCAACTCCCTCCGATGGGAGATTTTCAGCCTTGTAATACTAACCCATAGCTTTTTAAATTTCTGGCCTCCTGGGAAGTCTTTTCCCCTTAATAACAAAATTAATCACTCTTAACGTCCATTCCACATAGTGTGGCAACTCCAGGATGGACTAGACTTTCAGAGAGATTACATTTTTGGGTCATTACTTGCAACAAATACCTTAAGCACTGGTCCCTTCTCACGATCTCATCGTCAGCACATCCTATGTACCTCTGACCCTGCTTCCCCTCCTGCACCTCATGGTGCTTTCTTCTTCCTCCTTCCCCAAAGCCCATGTTACTGCGCAAAACATATTGTGCTGACGGTGTGGTAATAACAGACGTTACAGCCTAGAAAGGAAAGAAATTAAAAGTAAATGTTAGACATGGTCATGGCAAAGGTGTTAGAGAGCAGGCGCTTGCACGCTGCCAGTGAGGGAGCAGTTTGGCAATACGTATCGAAATAACAGATGCACATCCCCATTGACCATGCTGTTCTTCTAAACATGTATCATATATATATATATATATATATATACATATACATATACATATATATATTCATATGTCATTTGAAAAATGACATGCACCAAAGTATTCAGTGCAGCCTCGTCTGATAACAACTCAATTTTATATCAGCAAGAGACTGATGTAACTAGAAATGAATTTTCTCTTCGTATGCTGACATAAAATATCCCGAGATAGTTATTAAGAGGGAAGGGCAAGGTGCGTAACCCTGAGTGTAATATGCTATCATTTGTAAAAGGAAAAAAAGAGGAGCAAGATCACAGGTAGATATTCGCTCATATATGCAAAGAATAGCTCCACCATCTCCTGAGGGAAGGTCAAGAAACGGTAACGGCTGATTGTGGGAGGGGCCTGAGTGGGTGCAGGGCCAGGTATAAAAGGCATAATTTGTACAGCTCAAATTTGAAAACACATAACTATACTACCTTCTGTACCTGTGTGTTACATAATTTAAGTGAATATATATTTTAATTGTATATAATACATGTATATGTCTTTTATATATACACACATAAGCAAATATACATATGTCCATAAATGGACAAAATGGAGTGTGGCTTGTCTACACTGGGCAAGCCTTCCGCCTTGCACCACGCTCCTCCTTCAGACTCTCCCTGTGGCTCCATTCTCCCTTCTCGCCTCTCCTACCCCGTCCAGGGCCCGCACCCGTCCTTCTTTGTCATCTTAGCTGATGGAGCACCGGAACTGCCAGTCCATTAATGACCTCCTCTAGACATAGCTGATCTAACGTTTCACCAGCAGGAAGGTTGTTCAGGAGTTTCCCTAATCAAATGTTGCCCACTCCTAATTGTTACCTTTCGGAATGCAAAGAGTTTGTAGATTACTTGAATTTCGAGTTTTCTCTTAACAAATCTCAAGCCAAATTATTAAGCCACACGCCCTGCCCGTCTCTGAAAGGGGAAGGGCTGTTTTCCTCTCCCCCTTCCTGGAACACAGTTAACACTGAAATGAGTGTTCTTATCCATCCATCTCACAAGCAGCTCTGATTTTCTGCCTGAAGGTAAATTCACACGAGGTAGGATGGTGTCAAGGCTTCACATTTGCTTTGTGATTGTAAATCGCACTATTTTTAAGCACAGGAAGGCATTTCCCATGTGGAGGTCAGCTACTCACCTATTTTTCTACTTTCGTTGTTTCAGTGTCTACGTCGGATTATTCAGTCCATCTGCAATTTATTTGGTGAACATTGGGAAATTAGGTTCTAACTTTATTTGCCTCAGAAAATTAACCCGCTGTCCCAGCACTAACCTCCCTTTCCTTGGGCGCTGTGATCCCTCCTTCATTAGAGGCCAGTCTTTTAATATGCACATTAAGGTCTATTTCTAGCTTATTAGTTTTGATCTGTTGAGCTACTTGTGAAGTAGAGATGATCCTTAATCATTTGGGTTTTAAATTTTTATAACATGGAAGAAAGAAAAATTACCTGCAGAGAACGAAGGGGCAGGATGACAAGGAGAACCAAGGAAGGGGGATGGTTAAGACAAGGGAGGGCACTGTGTGTGACCGGGAGTCATTTAGAGTGGGAGCACTGACCTACACCAACAGCCCACCTGTGGCTGCAGAACATCAAATTACGAGAGAAGAGCTCTCGAACGGTGGCCCTCTGGAGCTTGCTGCAGTGTAGGAGCAGGATCAGAGGAATCATATGTGTTAGAAATGCATTTATTCAACAAATAGAGACTCGGGGCTCCTGTATGTCAGGCAAGACATTCTCTCTTGAGTCTAAAGCAGTGAACAAAAAGATAGGTTTCTGTCCCACAGAGCCTACTGCAAGGAGAGAGAGAGAAATACTGTCCCTGGAGTAGATACAGAGTCAGTGGGGCTTATACATCTTGGTTTTCTTTTAAGATAGGCGTTGTGGATGACCGTCAATGCTTGGCAGGCAGAACAAGAATCTTGTTCTTCTATCTGGGTCGGTTGAGTTGCTCACCATCTTGGGTTGAGCTGGCCAGAAGTGTAATCTGAGAAGGGGATTTTTGTGCATGTGATTTACTGGGAAGTGTTGCTAGGAAGAGGGAATGAGGAAAACAGGACCGGGCGTGGGAGTGGCTAAGAAGGGATGTGGTCTACCCGGAGAAAAGATTTGGCCTGAATCCACGGGTAGCTCTGAACCATGAGCTGCAACCCAGAGTTGGTTCCACCTTAAAGCTGAGGTGTCACTCTCAAATGCTAGTGTAACAGTCAAATACCAGTGGAAGGCTATTAGAGATGGACAGCCTAATTTCCAAGGCTGAGATACTTACTGGTCAGATAAGAGCAAATTTCAGCAGAAAGAAGTTCATGGGAAATGGGTACACTAGGGAGGTAAAGAAAACCTGGGTAAGAAATCAGGAGCATCAACTATGTTCTCCAGATGAGCCTTATACTAGCCTTAACCCTAATTCTAACTACAGCACTGGAGGTAACCCCACCTGCAGTCCTATGGCCTCCTTTGTCCTGAGGTTAGTAAAGCCCAAGCCATAATCCTAAATCTACTCTGTTTCAATGCTAGACCTATGTTAGCCCTAACTCGCATCCTAGCCCCGACTGTAACTCTGACCTTCGCCATATCCCAAATACAACTCTGGCATTAGAGTAGCCTGAGCCCCAGTCCTTGCCCCAATCTGAGCCCTGATCCTAACCCTAACCTTAACTGTGATTATAGCCCGGACCCTAGCCCTATTCCTAGTCCTATGGCTCCCGTTATTCTTTCTTGTTTTTTTTCTTTCCTTAGCTCAGTTCCCCACTCCCCCCAGTATCTTAGCAATATATTTCCTTTTGTTTAATCAAAGTCCGTTTCTGTTGCTTCCAGTTAAGAGTCCTGGAAATGTCCTTGGGAAAATGCATCCCAAGAGTAGATGCAGGCTAAAAGAAAGACCCTAAAAATTCAGAGCAAAAATGGGGTGGACTTCAGGTCTATCTGGGGACCACGACAATGAAATCTAGTTCATTCTAAGGGATGGGAAGTTGGCGACCTGTAGCAGGATGAGAGAAAATAATGATTGAAATTATTATCTGCAGTCCCCTCGGATGGATATCCATTTGAAAAAAGACTTGAGGGGCGCCTGAGTGGCTCAGTCGGTTAAGCATCTGACTTTGGCTCAGGTCATGACCTCATAGTTCATGAGTTCAAGCCCCACATCGGGTTCTGTGCTGACAGAGTCTGGAGCCTGCTTCGGATTCCGTGTCTCCCTCTCTCTTTGCCCCTCCCCCACTTATTCTCCCTCCCTTCCCCTCTCCCTCTCTCTGTCTCTCAAAAAGAAATAAAACCTTTTAAAAATAAATTAAAAAATGAAAAAAGGCTTGAGAATACAGTCATTGCTTCCAAGGACACACACATACATTTAAGATCCATGAAGTAAGAGAGCTTCTTCTAATGGGGTTAGGTAGTATCAAGTTCCCAAATTTTTGGTTTGAAGCATGGACTAAACCTCAGGAATCTGCATGGCTTGGTAAAACAGTCTCTTATTTCAAAGTTACATAACCTAAATGGGGAAAAATGTAATCTTGTGCATTGCAAACGCATCCACTGAATTTATAGTCTTCCCTGTTTACTTAGTTGATGAAAACCGTCTCAACAGTGATCTAGTTTTAACGCCAAAGGCTCCAAGATATAAAACATAGATCAACATTTCTCAAAGTTTTTGGTCTCAGGCTATCTTTCCACTCTTAAAAATTATGGAAGACCCCAAAGAGATTTTGTTTCTGTGTGCTGTAGCTATGGATATTTATCATATCGGCAATTCAGATGCAGAAATCTAAAAATATGTATGTAGTTATATTTAAATAAAGAATAAATTCCTTACATTTTTACATAAAGAATGTATTTTGAAAAAAAGAATGTATTTTGTTAAACACAACAATATTTTCCAAAAGAAAACAATCTAGTGAGGAAAATAGCATTGTTTTGTAAATCTCTTTTGAGTCTAGCGTCAATGGAAAGAACTGGATTCTCACATCTGCTTCCACAATCAGTCTGTTGAGGTGTCATGTCACGTAGTCTCTGGAAAACTTCACAGTACACTCGGGAGACCATGAGAGTAGAAATGGCAAATGACATCAGATATTATTATAAAAATAGTTTCAGGCTCAGACATACCCTGAAAGGGGCTCAGGGACCCCCAGGGCTCCCTGCACCACACTTTGGGAGCCAATATAGAGAAAGGGCTCCAAAGACTTTAAGAGAGGACCTAACCATCCTTTCAATATGTGTCCCAATCCCCTAGGACCCAGAAGACCCTTACTAACTAAAGTCTTGAAACATACATTGGGAGAGAAGTATAAACATGGGTTTTTTTCATTTCTCATTTTTAGTTTTTGAAAGAGAGATTGAATGAAGTGAGTGAGGGGCAGAGAGAGAGGGAGAGAGAGAGAACCCCATGAAGGGCAGGAGGTGGGGAGGGGGGCTCACCCAAATCAGTGCTTGTTTTCACCGATGCAGGGCTGTCAGGCTACGGGGCTGTGTGACGCATGCTCACCAGGTGCAGGGCTCGAACTCATGAACCATAAGATCATGACCTAAGCCAAAGCCAGATGCTTAACGACTGAGCCATCCAGGTGCCCTGAAGTATAAACATGCTTTAAAAGCACTTGAGTGACTTTTCTCTGTAGACTGTGGGGTGGACAATGTTACAGTCAAAATGGGCTCCTCATTTCAATGGGAATGGCAGTATCTCAGGAAGGTCTGAGCAGGCAGCTCTCGAGTAGGAGAGACAAGGTGGGTGCTCACCACATTAGGGAGATAAACGGAATGTGCTCGCCCACATGGGCTACGTAAGCAGGGCTATCTGATCATGTAACCTCTACTACTAAAACAGATAACGCTGTGCTGAGATAGTTTGGTCTGTAGGACACCCCCACTCCCACCGAAAAAAATAATCAGGTCTGGAAAACAAAGGTATCATTTGAAATATCATGATGGAAAACCACGACCCCTCACCCAGGTGCCACACCTAAGAAAGATCGGGAGTCCTTGAATGAACACGAGGCCCGTGAGAAAAAAACTTCCACCACACACAGAAACTTACGTGTGTCTTCCAAAAATACCTGAGACCACTGATCAGAGTAACAGTGCACCAGGGAGAGGGAAATTCCTGGACTGTCAGGGGAATCCTTGGCATTGGCTTTGAGATAACAGTAATACCAGGAGTCCCGGAATCCGCCATGATCCCTTCATCAAAGTGGGCCTTCTGGGGGATAGCTGGTAACTGGAGTTTCCTAGGGATCCGTCTCACAGTAGGTCCAGAAGGACTCCAGACAGACCCTGTGATATTTTCCCAGCTCCTAAGAGTGAAGCAAGGGCAGACTATATAGCCCTTGACCCGTGGAATGAGGGATGTTATGGTTCAAAGGACCCCGCAAGCACTCCTCTAGCGAACACTGCTTCCTCATGAAATCTCCCACCATCAAAGATCGAGAGAGGCATAAGTGAGAGCCCCGAGCACGTTCCCATTTAATTAGCCAGACTGACTTGGACAAAACATCCTGAAAACCGACCGCGGGTTACCGTAGGCTTCATCGGTCTCAAATACTGCAGCTGCTCTTCCGGAAGTGGTCTCCTTGCTGGGGCAGTTCAACCTGCCCAGCATCCGGTATGTAACCTGTGACTTGGTAAATGTAGTTTTCTGTATCTCGGGATGTAGGGGTAGGGGTGGGGGTGAGGAGCCTCAGGCTATTTCTTTTTTCACCTAAGAAGGTGAATAGTGCACTTCTTATCATTTTTTTAATGTTTATTTATTCTTGAGAGAAAAAGCACAAGCAGGGAAGGTGCAGAGAGAGGGGGAGACACAGAATCCGAAGCAGCTCCAGGCTGTGAGCGGTCAGCACACAGCCCGACGCAGGGCTCGAACTCACAAACCGCGAGACCATGACCTGAGCCAAAGTCAGACGCTTGACCAACTGAGCCACCCAGGTGTGCCACGAATAGTACACTTTTAAATTTATCCTCAGGGTTATGTCTACTAGGACTGTGGGTCACAGTTTAGCTAATAGAGACGCTGACCACCTCATCATGCTGCAGGATATGACACGGGTTCGTGATGGTGAGACCGTGGTGCTGATCCAATCAGGAAAGATGGAAGTAGCAGGTCCTGGAGACTCCCTGGTAATACATATTTACTCTGTGAGGGTAGGAGGGAAATCTTAAGAAATCTTAAGAAAGTTCAGAGACTTTGTATGTGGTGTGGTTGAACTCTTGCTTGCTTGCTTGCTTGCTTGCTTGCTTTAAATTTAAATCCAAGTTAGTTAACACAGAGTGTAATAATGATTTCAGGAACAGAATTTAGTGACTCATCATTTATATATAACACCCAGTGCTCATCCCACCAAGTCCCCTCCGTAATGCCCCTCGCCCACTTAGCCCATCCCCCCACCCAACAGCCCACCATCAACCCTCAGTTTGTTCTCTATATTTAAGTGTCTCACATGGTTTGGTTTATCTTACTTTTGCTTCCAGTCTCCTGTGTTCATCTGTTTTATTTTTTAAATGTCACATATGAGTGAAATCATATGATACTTGTCTTTCTCTGACTTATTTTTTTTTTAATGTTTAATGGGTTTTTAAAATTTATTTTCTGAGAGAGAGAGAGAGAGTGCAAGCATGGGAGGCAGAGAGAGAGAGGGGGAGACAGAATCTGAAGATAGCTCCAGGCTCTGAGCTAGCTATCAGTACAGAGCCGAACACAGGGCTCTGTGAGATCATGACCCGAGCTGAAGTCAGACACTCAATCAACTTAGCCACCCAGGAGCCCCCGATTTATTTTACTTAGTGTAATACACTTTAGTTCCATCCATGCTGTGGCAAACAGCAAGATTTCATTCTTTTTGATTGTTAAGTAATATTCCTGTGTGTGTGTGTATGTGTATATGTATGTGTACACACACACACACACACACACACATCTTTTTTTTTCATTCCTCAGTCAATGGATGTTTGGGCTCTTTCCATACTTTGGCTATTGTCGATAGCATTCCAACACTGGGGTGCGTGTGTGCCTTCAAATGTGCATTTTTGTATCCTTTCAATAAATACCTAGTAGTGCAACTGCTGGGTCATAGGGTAGCTATATTTTTAATTTTTTTAGGAACCTCCGTACTGTTTTCCAGAGTGGCTGCACCAGTGTGCATTCCCACCAGCCGTGCACAAGGGTTCCTCTTTCTCTGCATCCTCGCCAACATCTGTTGTTGCCCGAGTTGTTCCTTTGAGCCATTCAACAGGCGTGAGGTGGTATCTCACTGCGGTTTTGACTTGTATTTCCCTGATGATGAGTGCTGTTGATCATTTATTCATGCGTCTGTTGGCCATCTGGAGGTCTTCTCTGGAAAAGTGACTATTCATGTCTTCTGCCCATCCAAAAACTCACTGGATTTTTTGGATGTTGGGTTTGATAAGTTCTGGGTTTGTCTGATAGGTCATTTGCAAATATCTTCTCCCATTCCTTGGGTTGCCTTTTAGTTTTGGTGATTGTTTCTTTTGGTGTGCAGAAGCTCTTTATCTTGATAAAAAGCTCATTTTTGCTTTTGTTTCCCTTGTCTCTGGAGACATGTCAAGTAAGAAGTTGGTGGGGCCAAGGTCAAAGAGGTTGTTGCCTATTTTCTCTAGGATTTTGATGGCTTCTGTCATCTTTCATCCATTTTGAGTTTACTTGTGTATGGTGAAAGAAAGTGGTCCCGGTTCATTCTTCTGCCTGTCACTGTCCAGTTTTCCCAACACCATCTTTTTCCATTGGATATTCTTTCCTGCTTTGTCAAAGATTGGTTGGCCATGAGTTTGTGGGTGGTTGAATTTTCTGACAAGCCAGTGGTCTATGTTTCAGAGCAAAGAAACTGCCACACCTTGTCTCTCTATCCCTAAGAAACATGCACAATGTTTGCTGGACCTCTTTGGATTTCTGAGGCAAAATATTCAGATGTGTTACTCTGAGTTTACTAAATTATATGAAAAGGATGTCAAATGTGAGTGGATCCAAGAACAGAAGAGCCTTTCCAGCCTGTCCAGGCTAATGAGCAAGTAGCTCTGTGATTGGGTCCATATACTCCAATGGATGCAGCGGTCCGTGTCAGACCCACATGGATCCTGAAGTCAGCCTTGACAGCACTCACCCATGTGTGGTGTCCTTGAATTTGAAACAGAGCATCCTCTCTTCGTCACCTAACTCCCTTTGAGAAATAGTTGTTACAAGCCCCTGGAAGATACCATTTGATATTAGGTGCCCTTGGGATAGGAGCTGCTTATCACGAACTGAGTTGTATGATCCACCAAGTCATTCAGATGGGTGTGCCCAGTGTTATTACTACCTCGTTACCTGTAGGTCCTGAAGGTGTCAGCAAGCCCCCTGAGCCGTTGGTTCCACTCCCAGCAGGGCCACTCTTGATGCATACACACTCTCCCTTTTTTTATGCCTTTTTTTAATGCTTTATTTCTCAAGTAAGCTCTACATCCAACATGGGGCTCAAACTTATCATCCAGACATCAGGAGTTACATGCCTTACCAACTGAGCCAGCCAGACACCCCTAGAAACTTCTTTTCAACCCACCGCTTTCTCCTCTTGGTGAGTTCCTTTTGGCCAGTTGACTACTAAAGAAAACAATTCAAGCCTGGCCAGAACTTTCTCTACAAAGTTTCTTGGAACCAACCAGAAGTGGACTGCTTTGGCATTATAGACATGCAATCATGACAAAGTAAGATGGCTTTGAAAACTAAAGGAAAGAAAATCCTCCCCGGGGGGGAGAGGGGGCTTTTGAAGAGCAAATCCATTTTTCTACATGGAGAAAAGCCCAGAAGTAAAGAGCAGCCAGATTCATAGGTGGTGACTAACCCACCGAAGCAGCAGCATCGTGGGGCATCGGTCCTCTCCTGTCATCTTCTCCTGATGCACCTAACGCAGCAATCTCCCCACACCCTTCCCCTGCGGCCTCCCCAGTCCGTCCGCTCTGCCCTCTGGACTTACAGCCCTGCATCGGCCAAACCCGCTGGCTTTTCCCTGAACACATCACTGCTCCCGTCACCCTCACAAGGCATGGCTATTTTCTCTCCCACACCTCAAATGCCTGTGTCACTGTCCACCACTTTCATCTTGTTTTTACTCCCCCGATCACCAAAGTTACTCTCCTGTGTGTGCTTAAAACTACCCTGAACCTGCCTCTCTTTCTCCCTTAAACTCGACATTAAAAACAACCTTGGTTAAACCCAACTTTCTTCCTCCCTTTTACGCCAACACAGAGCAGAGGATTGTGGTTGGAAAGAAACACGGAATTGTGCTGATCTAGTCCTACTTTAGGTTTATAACCATGCATCTCAAAAGGCCTCTCGGGCCTCCAAGAAATCCTACATTTTCTTAGACAATTCACTTTCTCCCTTTCTGAGCTGACTCACAGTTTCTGCCTCCTCCACCTCAGAGATTGTCATCACTACACTCACTCGCGGTGCAAGCACTGAATCAACACATTTACATCCATCTGAATCCATGAACCTCGTCTCCCCTCTTTCATGGTGGATGGGCAGCCTCCCCCCAACACACACACTTGTTTCCTGGACCCGTCCCCTCTCTCCTCCACCATCAGTTCTCTCCTCCGGCATTAACTCGATATATTCTATTTTTTTTCTCTTGCTAGATGCAGTTTCAGGAAAATAATTAAGGAACCTTGATGAAACAGATATATTTTTGGAAAAATTCAAACTAATGACATGGCCTCAAACACAGAGAGAAAACTATAATAAACAATCACTAGAAAAGAAATTGAAAAATTTGGGAAAGACATCCAAATGTCTCATGCCTCTAAAAGCTAAGTCAAGGGGCACCTGGGTGGCTCAGTCAGTTGAGTGTTCGACTGCGGCTCAGGTCA
This sequence comes from Mungos mungo, assembly GCA_004023785.1. Lineage (NCBI taxonomy): Eukaryota > Metazoa > Chordata > Mammalia > Carnivora > Herpestidae > Mungos > Mungos mungo. The sequence continues at coordinate 11,718 of PISW01007129.1, forward strand.
TGATCTCCCAAACCGTGAGTTCAAGCCCTGCATCTGGCTCTGTCCTGACAGCTCAGAGTCTGGAGCCTGTCTTCTGATTCTGTGTCTCCCTCTCTCTCTGTCCCTCCCATGCTCACGCTCTGTCTCTCTCTGTTTCTCAATAATAAATAAATGTTAAAGAAATTAAGAAATAAAAATAAAATGAAAAGAGGAAGAAGAGGGGTGCCTGCTTGGCTCAGTGGAACATGTGACTCTTGATCTCTGGGTCATGAGTTCAAGCCCCACCACAGGTGTAGACATTACTTAAAAATAAAATCTTTCAAAAAAATTAAAAAGCAATAAAAAGAAGAACAACTAAGAAGAAATTAGTGGAAAATGGAACACCTGGAATCACCTTTAAAAAGTGTGTCCTCTGAATTATCCCTGGATTTTGCGTGAAATCCCTGTCACAGTGGGCAGTATGTGACCAGTAAAACTGTTTACAGTTTTCGTATGGTAACACAGTGTGTATTTAATTATCCAAGACCCCAAAAATCTTGACTATTAACACCGACAAAGTTTGAGCATCCAACTTCGGCTCAGGTCATGATCTCGCAGGTCACAAGTTGGAGCCTGGCTCAGGCTCTCTGCTGTCGGTGCAGAGCCTGCTTTGGATCCTCTGTCCCCGTCTCTCTCTGCCCCTCTGTGGCTTGCATCCTCTCAAAATACATTTAAAAATAAAATAAAATAGGGGCGCCTGGGTGACTCAGTCGGTTAAGTGACCGACTTCGGCTCAGGTCATGATCTTGCGGTTCGTGGGTTCGAGCCCCGAGTCAGGGTCTGTGCTGACAGCTCGGAGCCTGGAGCCTGCCTCAGATTCTGTGTGTCTCCTTCTCTCTCTGCCCCTACCACATTCGTGCTCTGTCTTCTCTGTCTCTCAATAAGAAATAAATGTAAAAAAAAAGAAAAATGTTTTAAATAAAATAAAGGGAAAACCGTGACTGCTAGTGAAAAAACGAAATTCTCAGTTACATTATTCTGTTTTTCAACTCTCAGTTTTGTGCAATTCCTGTATTTGTCTATTCCTCTGACAGAAACAACCCTTTAGTTACTGTTCCTCCATATTTTGCTTTCTGCCCAGAATTCATACCCCAGGATATCTTTTTCCAATTGTCTTAGATATTGTTATGTATTTATTCTTCCATATGAACTGTAGGATACATTGTCGTTTCCTTAAAAACTTTTCTTTGGCATTTGAGTGGTATCACAAAAACCCTCAGATTAAACTGGGATAAACGGCATATCACAACAGCAAGTCCATCCCTCTGGTGAACGTGGCTGACATGTGACCGCTAACCCTGGGTCTCGGAGAACTCTAATTAAACCTGACAGGCCTGTGTTAGCTGTGCCTCGGCCGACCTCAGGGGGCCTCCACGGCAGAGCTCCCCAGAGGCCAGAGGCCTGCATGAGTCATTTGCACGCCCAGCACAGAGATGACAAGACAAATGGGGTCGATGGTGGAAAATGTAAACCCTCAGATCTACCGGGGGGAAAGGCAGAGCTGCAGGCAGCCAGGCCCGGTGTGGACTCAGGCTGGGTGTGCGCGGACTGAGGGGGCCAGTGTAAGCGGGTGAGGACGCGGTGTGAGCAGGCCGCCTGTGCTTCTGTGTGTGCTTCATTAGTTCACCGCGCCTTCTCCTGCTGTCGTTCTGCCTTTCCTGTTGTTTTGTCGGCTGGACTTTTCTTTCTTTACCCAGTCAGAGAGTCTTCTCTTTCTGAAGGAGGAGTTAGCCTTTCGATATTTCCTATGACCGCTGATTACACATTGGGCTTATTCTTGTCGTGTTTTATGCTTGACTTTATTATCCTTCATCATCGCTGCGCCGGATCGCTTTGGAGGTGCTGCACGGCTTCAGTTCCTCCAGCAAGAACCCCGCATCTACCGAAAATCTCTATTTTTCCATCAAAATCATACATTATCCAGGACAGAACCTTCAGACATACATTTTTTTAAAGTTTATTTATTAATTTTAAGAGAGACATAGACAGCATGAGCAGGGGGGAGAGAGAGGGAAAGAGAGTGAGAGAATCCCAAGCAGGCTCCGGGCTGTCAGCACAGAGCCAAAAGGCGGGGCTCAAACTTACAAACCTGTGAGATCATGACCTGAGGGGAAACCAAGTCAGTCACTTAAGCAACTGAGCCACCTAGGTGCCCCTCCCTTCCTTTTTTCTTTTCTTTTTTTTTAGAAATTCTTCACTTGGTCCATATAGCCTTGCGGATTCTTTTTTCTTTTAATGTTTTTTTTTTTAATTTATTTTTGAGAGAGAGAGAGTGCCAGTGAGGAAGGGACAGAGTGAGAGGGGGACAGAGTATCTGAAACAGGCTCTGTGCTGACAGCTCAGAGCCTGGAGCCTGCTTTGGATTCTGTATCTCCCTCTCTCTCTGACCCTCCCCTGCTCGCACTGTCTCTCTCTGTCTGTCAAAAATAAATAAAAAACATAAAAAAATTTTTTAAAAATTTATTTCCTCTTTTACTGAATTATAGTTGACATACAATGTTACGTCTGTTGCGGGTGTACAATATAACGGTTCAAGCTCTCTACGTGCCGTGTTGACCACAAGCATCCGTCGCCACACAACACTGTCGCGGTTCTATTGGCTGGATTCCCTGTGACACACCTTTCACCCCCACAACTCATTCATTCCGTACCCGGAAGCCTTGCCTCCCGTCCCCTTCGCCCATGTCACCTGTCCCCGCATCACCTCGAGACTTACCTTCTTTCTCCAACTTCTTTCCTCTCCCATAACATTCCAGATTTTGTGGAAATTGTACCTTAATTTCAAGGCTTTAATTTTATTTACATTTAAGTAATTTTTCCATAACCAGTGCTTTAAACATTCTCATGATATTAGTTAAAGTTACCTCGACTTCAAATTATACTGGTTTCAATGTTTACCATTATTTATTAAATAAACTTCTTTTAGAATCGTTTTAGAGTCCTAGAAAATTACAAAGATAGCGTAAACACTTCTCATGCCCCATGCTGAATTTTCTCTTAAATGTTTTTTTTTGAGAGACAGAGAGAGAATGAGCGGGGGAAGGGCAGAGAGAGGAAGACACAGAATGTGAAGCAGCCTCCAGGCTCTGAGCTGTCAGGACAGAGCCCAATGGGGAGCTCGAACTCTTGACCTGTGACATCATGACCTGAGGTGAAACCAGAGTCAGCCACGTAACCTACTGACCCATGTAGGTGCCCCGACCTTGACAGTTTTGAAGAACACCAGCTAGGTATTTTTAGAATGTCATCCACATGAGATTTGGCTGATAGATTGCTCATGATTCATCTGGGGTTATGGGCTGGGAGAGGAGGACTCAGAGGTGACGTGCCCTTTTCGTGGCATCAAAGGGAGGGGACCTGCCGTCAACAAGACTTACCACTCCCTGGTGACGTGAGCCTTGGTCACCTGCCAGAGGCAGTGGTTCCCAGGTCTTCCCACTGTGAAGTGACCCTCCTTCCCTCTCCTCTACTGAAGTCTCTGGAAGGAAGTCACTATATTTAGCCCACACTTCCAGAACGAGGAGCTTTGTCCCACTCCCTTGAGAGCAGAGACCTACATACTTAACTTAAAATTCTTCTGTGTGGGAGATTTTATTTATTCAATCATTTATTTATGTCACCATGTATTCCTGAATATTTACTTTTCACTCTGGGTTACAATCCAGATTACTTGATGCCACTTTATTTCTTGCTCCAACTGTTTCAGCTTTGGCTGCTGGGAATTCCTTTAGCCAACCCCCTTGTGGTGTTGACATAAGCCATTACTGCGGTTTTGGTTTTGGTTTTAGTTTTGAACACTTCTTCTCTGGCATTACAAGATGTTCCGAGCACATAGTCTATTTTATCATTATTGTCTTGCTTGTCATCTCTTAGAACCTCTGTATTTGCATCTACGTTTGTTTTCCGAGAGTCCATCCTCAAGTAGGATTGGTGTCTCATTTTGATAACGAAACATGAATCTGTTAACAATTTCGGGGTAAATATGAAGGAAATAGAAACAGGTGGCGAAACCTTCAGGCCACTGAGGTGAAGAAGAGGGGAATCAGTAACGTGTGTTCGTCCAGCAAACTTTGGAAATGGAGGGCGTAGGAGGAATCAGAGACCTAGTCAACTTTCCTCAGGTTTATGTCATTTTTTCTGTTTGGCCCTGGGATGTGTGACCCTGGGGATGCTTCACGCAAGGCTGTGGATGGAAGCAGACTCCAATCTGAGTTCCTTTCAGGAGGAAGATCCACCCTCTCTGCAGCTTTTCCAAGACGGTGAGACAGGGAGCTCGTGGGCTCTGCCCCAGCCTGCGCCTTCTCGGCAGTAACGTCACCCCACGTGCGACGGGGTGGCTCTGGTCCCCTCCCATGGGATGATTCAAGTATGATGAAAGCCATGAACACTTCACTTCTGTTTTTAAAAGTCCTTCTTTGTCACCTCAGCTAACAAATAGGCTCAGTATCTTTTTCTAAGAGCCCTCCGTTGGTATGTCATCAATATAATCGGTCCATGTGTGTGGGGGGGTGTCTCAGGAGGAATAGGGCAAAATGTTTCCACCTGCCACATTCCCTTAGCTGACTCGGCTTCATCTGTGCCAGGACATTTTACCCTACATGGGAGTTGTTTCTTACTGGTTTATTTAATCCTCAAGTCCAGTCAGAAACAGGAGTCTATTCATATTGGGTCAGCTACTTTATCTGGCTAAATGTGATAAATTTAGTAACTCCAGGGGGCAAAATGTTCTACTTGCTGATGCTGAGCAGTGCAAGATTGTCACTTTTGTTTTCTTTTCAGAGCCCTGCAGGCCAGACACGCTGACCCTGGCTCTCCTCACCTTATCTCCCAGTGTGACACAACCGTAGAGTGTCTAAAGAAGTTTCCATAGAGGTTCTTTGCTTTGCTTTGCCAGTTTCCACCACAGTCTGTGTGAAGCACAGACACTGACCAGTATGCAAAATAGCCATGGCAGGATGTGTACCTTAGCTGGGGTTCCACCCTCAAAAAAGCCCGGAGATTTCAAGCAATATATTTGGTGATCCCAAGAGACATGGGCGAGAGAGCTGAGAGGTGAGACAGGGAAAGAAAGATGGCCAATGAAGGGTGTTTTATCAAAGGAAATATAACTGGAAGTTAATCACCCGGAGGAAGTCAGGGAGCCAGCATTAAACATGCATCGTCCTGAGGTTCTAGGGATCGGAGGCTTCTGGGACCAGGTCTTCAATCCCCAAGAACTTCCAGGCCACTGTACTGAGCAGGGCAGATGTCAGTGCCAGAAGGGGCAGTCGGCGAAAGACAAGCGGGTACTGGCAACACACACACCGGCTGCACTGAACGGTAAGGCCACGGGGCGTATGGGCAGAGCACCGAGTGTGTCCCTCACCTCAGATGTTCTCAAATGAGTTAATTCGGATGTCATAGCACAGTGCAGTGGTGATCCCTGGCCCTTGCCTGCCGGTGAGCATCTCTCTTTGACAACAGACCCGGAGTCTCTATAGTCATATATGACCCAGGCGGGCAAATCCTATGAGCTCATGCTTCCCGGTGAAGCACAAAGTGAAGTAAAACCATAAGCTTAGAATTTGAACCGATAAAGCAATTTTTTTCTTTATAATTTTCAAAGGGACACACAATAAATGAAATAAAAAAAATACCTTTTGTGTGTGTGCTCATTTGTCAGACCCCCCCCATGGGAGAAAATGCTAGCTGAGCACCAAAACCTGTTCTTCCCTTCTTCCTGGTTACCTAGCTGGACTGCATTTCCCAGCCTCCCTGCAGTGACTGTGGCGTGCAGCTAGGACCTCTAGCCGGTGAGATCTGAGTGGAAGTTAAACACGTGTGCCCGCCAAGTCTGGCTCATGGGACGTCCCCCACGGGCTCCTCCATGCTCTTTCCCCAAGCCCTTCACTGAGTTGTTGGACGTGCCCGGGGTGACCTAAGATGACAGAGCCAAGGTTGGCCCATTCTGTCCACGATCAGTCCTATATGTGGAACAGAGCTCCTCTACCGATCTGGAATTACTCTAGATTGAGCAAAAGACAAACCACCGTGTCGGACCATTACATTTGACGTTTACTTATTACATCAGTTTAGCCCACTCTGACTAATACACTCCCGATACCCACCCCCCCAACCCCCCCACCCCCGTAGACCTCCGTGGACCCTGGAGGAAGAATCCATGCTCAGGGGAAAATAAAGCAAAACATAAACATATACCACTAGGAAGCAGGCAGCTAGGAGAATATTGGCCACACATAAAATACTATGCACCAGAAACCCTTCAAGGCATATGAATTTGAAAAGATGTAGATAGGGGTAAGTAAAGAATTAAAATAGCAGAGGTAGTTTAACAGAGGATGAGACTCTTTCGTTTGGAAAGAGGAAATAGATGAGCTCAAAGTCCACACAAGCCTGAGATTTAGCTGTTTGGAGTCAACAGAGTCAACCAATGAAGTGGAGAATCCTAGGACTTGGAGATAAGAAGTCATTTTGTGACAATATTAACTGATATGAACAAATATACCATAATCAGAAAGTAATATAGGACACTCATTAACTTGAGAATAATACTATAGATCTTTTTTATTATTTTTTTAATGTTTATTTTTGAGAGGAGGGGGAGGGACAGAGAGAGGGAGACAGCATTTGAAGCAGGCTCCAGGCTCTGAGGTGTCAACACAGAGCCCAATGCCAGGCTCAAACTCATGGACCACGGATCCTGGCCCGACCCCAAGTCAGACACCCAACCAGATGAGCCCCCCAGGGGCCCCAATACTGTAGATCTTGAAAACAAATAGGGTCTAGTAGGGTTTTGGTAGATGGTTGCTTCACAATGGGTTATGGAAGAGAAGTTAGGTAGAGTCAGAACATATTCTCAAGATCATTTAACACTGACATAAAAACCAAAAGTGACTATATTCTCCATCCCCAGCACAACAATACAATGCTAATCTCTGAATGCATTCTGGGTTGGATGGTTCTTTGGTTAGATTCTGAAAGATCGATCATTTGACGAATAATTGCTGAGCAATTACCATGTTTAAGATACTGTGCTGAGATTTCATGTTGGAATAAAACTACCTTGGGAATCAAGAGGGAGAAGGCAGCAAATAAACAATAATGAGGACATTTTATAATACACTAAAATGTGCTAAATAAGAAACAGTAGAGGAGAGCAAGGGAGTTAGCGCCTGAGGGAAAGACGTGGCAATATTGAACGAGATGGATCAGGAGGCCTTGCCAAGATGAGGGGAAGGGCCATGTGGCAGAAGGGAGTTCTGGGTGAGGGCAGCAGTGCTCCGTGCAGAGCTGAGAATGTCCTTGAATGTTCGTTGTGCCTGTGCCGTGAACTGAGTGAGTTGGAAAGAAGAGGAAAATGAGGTGGGCCCTCATTTTCTGGGGGGAAATAAGGGCTTTTAAGAGAGGAGGGCCATGAAATGAGTCACATTTTACAGGGACACTGGCTCCTGTGGTGACATTGGACCGCGGGGGATGGTAGAGGCGGAGGGGAGAGAGCAAGGAGTTAGGAGGCTCTTGCAGGGGTCGGTGGAGGTTTGGAGTCGGTTGGAAGCAAGGAAGGTGGTGAGAAGTAGGTTCTGGATTCTCTTTTGAAGGTAGAACCGACGGACTTCCTGATAGGTTGGAAACAAAGAGAAGTTACAAATGACTACTGTGGTTTGTGGCCTGAGCAACTGAAATCTCTAAGACTGGAAACGGAGAGCTTGGGGCAGACCAGTAGTTCAGGTTAGTACATCATAAGGTTGAGGTGCTTATTAGACATCCAGAGGGCCATGCCAATTAGGCAGTTTGTCTACCTGAGTCTGGAGTTCAGGAGGCGAGTCAGAACTGGAAGTGTAAAGTTGGAGGTTATCTAAGCGTCTGGTGTTTAAAGCCTCGGGACTGACACCAGATGCAATACAGAAGTTACTGGTATTAATCCATTTTTTTCTCACTTCCAGGGACCCCATGAGCAACCGATCAGTGCTATGCACATAAGGCTATACGTCTGGATCCTAGGATTCCTTTCCTGCGCCAATCCTAACCTCTCCATTCTGCTTTTCTTCCCAAACTGAGGATGATTCTCCTTTACTTTGGAGGAAGATGAAAGCAAAGTGTTCAGTCAGTCATACCGGGCTAGAAGCCTGGATTGATTCTGATTTTGTCAAGAGTGTATGACTTTAGGTAAGTTAATTAATGTCTCTTAGGCTCCATTTTCTTGTTTATTTTTTCTAAGTTTATCTATTTTGAGAGAGAAAGAAAGCATGAGTAGGGGAGTGGCAGAGAGAGGGAGAGAGAGAGAGACTCCCAGGCAGGCTCTGCAATATTAGTGCAGAGCCTGACTCGGGGCTTGAACCCACAAACCATGAGATCATGACCCAAGCTAAAGTCAGATGCTTATCCGACTTTAACTTAACTCTTTAACTGAGCCACCCAGGCACCCCTCTCATTTTATTGGTTTTTTTTTTTTTCTTGGTTTGTTTCTTTTAAAATTTATTTTGGAGAAAAAGAGAGAATGTGAGTGTGGAAGATGGGCAGAGGAAGAGAGAGAGAGAATCCCAAGCAGGCTTCATGCGGAGCTTAGAGCCCTTATTGGGGCTCAATCCCACAATCCTGGGATTATGGCTTGAGCTGGAATCAAGAGTCAGATGCTCAACCAACTGAGTCACCCAGGCACCCCTCATTCCTTTTTTTTTTTTTTTTTTTTTTACAAAATATTTATTTATTTTGAGAGAGAGAGAGAGAGAGCAAGCCAGAGAGCCGGGTGAGGGGCAGAGAGAGGAGAATCCCAAGCAGGCTCTGCACTGTTAGCACAGAGCCCAACTTGGTGTTAGTCCCAGGAATCATGAGATACTGACTTGAGGCAAAACTGAAAATTGGACAATAAAGGGGCGCCTGGGTGGCTCAGTTAGGCATCCGACTTCGGCTCAGGTCATGACTCACGGTCCATAGGTTCGAGCACCGTGTTGGGCTCTGTGCTGACCGCTCAGAGCCTGGGGCCTGCTTCGGATTCTGTCTCCCTCTCTCTCCGCTTCTCCTCCATTCATGTTCTGTCTGTCTCTCAAAAATAAATTTCACAAAGTAAAAAAAAAGAAAAAGAAAATCGGACAATTAATCAACTGAGCTACCTGGGTGTCCCTCAATTTTCTCACTTCTAAACTGCAGATGATAATGGCGTCACAAAAAGTTGCTGTGAAAGATCAATGAGTCGATGTGATCCAGGTAGTTAGTACAGGGATGTGTACATATGGGCTCAATAAACTTTAGATTAAAACACGGAGATAAGAGAGGGACAAAGTGAATTGGATATAACATGACTGGACTTTGGCTCCATGGTGACAGGTTCAAGCTCTTTTCTCAGAGGATGTGTGTGACTAGGTGACAAGTGAGGGGCCCATGATCATTTGGGGTGCTCTCAGGCTAAGCTGATGCTTTATAGTTTCCTACATATTAAATGAATAGAAAACACTTTTCCTTCTTTTTTTCACACAGTAACTGAAATAGTTACTGGAAATAATTGGTTTTAATTAACCTGCAGTTTTGGGACCCTCTGCTGCACTCTACTAGTCGAATTTGGGGAGCCGCTTCCGTTACGGTGGGGTGTAGAGGATTCCTGAAGCATTAACAGCAGCAGCAGTGGCGGCGGAGGCCTGGGGGAGCTAGAGAGGCTGCGGGCGGGCCCCCCAGCTGGCCCTGCAGTGCTCTGGTTTCCCCCAACTGGCGCTGGCTCCTTCCTGAAACCCCACCACGGCACCCACTACTGGATGTCCTTCTCGCTTCTGGGTCCTGCCTATGCTGCCCCCTGCCCTTCGCAGCGTCGGTTCCTATCTCTCCTCTGGGTCACCTCCTTAGACGGACCTCCTGTTACTGTAGTTCTAGTGCCTTCTCTTCTAACCTGCATCACCAGCTAATTGAATGTGTGTGTGTGTGTGTGTGTGTGTGTGTGTGTGTGTGTGTGTGTCATGTTACCTGACTCTTCTGGACCGAAAGGTCCATAGGGCCAAGACTGTACCTTTTTTGCTCACTATCCAATACCGGGGGCACACACGTGCATACGTGCATACACACGGGCACACACTGTTGAAACATGACTTATTTATACACTTGTAATAATTTCTTCTATGCCTCACTCACTGTGTATCTACTGGTTGAGAATCTAAGTCAAGCCCTGTTGTTGGGAATGCAGCGATGAATGAAGCCAGCAAAACCTCTGCCCACAGGCTGCCTTTTTCCGGTGAGTCCTGCGTCCGTTCACATCCGTGTGTTCTGTCGTACCCTCTCGACCTATGGGAGATGGAGCCAGTGGGCGGATACTCCCTCCTTCCATCTTGCATTCTGTGCAATTTCTCAGAGGGTCCGGCAGGACTGAGCCCCACGTGGTCACGGAGAAGACCACCTGGATTGATGGCCTGGATGGATTTCCTCGTCCATCCTGTTTCATTCCTTCGGGTCTGGATTCCTTTGCCCACCTCTATTCCATGCGATCACTTCCCAAAAGTGCCTGCCTTCAAGTTCTTCTCCAAAACTGCTCTTCAGGAGAATCCAAGCCAACAAAGCTGGCATTTTAATTCTTTTGTCAGGTCATTCTCTACATTTCCATCTTGGGTCCCTGGCTGTATTTTGGGGTTCTAAAGGGCAGGCATCAGATATTCTTTTTTTTTTCTTTTTTTACCCACAGCTATTTATTCAGTGCCTGGCAAATATCAGCGTACGTAAGTTGATTTTGATTTGATTTGACAGAAAGAAAGAATTCAGTGACTTTCTGTGCCTCAGGTGAGGCCAGGATCACTTCTGGTGTGTAGACCTCGACCTGATGCTGGGCAAGCCTGGGACCTGCAAGGGTAATTAGTGTTTTCTCTTCCGTATACCCATCCGGCTTCCCTCCCAGCGCCCTGCACCCTTGACTCCCAGAAGCAGCAGGTCACCAGCTGCTGGAGTAGCACAGCGCCCACAGTCAGGGGCTCAGTCAAGGGGCCCTGCCTGCCACCTGCTCCCTCCAGGCGAAAGTGACAGAGGGAAATCAGGCTGTCCTCCTCAGGGGTGGGATGCGCATGTCTGTCATTTGGTGCTGGAAACAGGACCCTCTGCCCACAAGGCTAGAGTCAGGCACTCAAAATGAATGAATGGATGACTTTAGAATTTGGCGCCATGCTTGACTGAATGTCACGGGTAGAGAGAGGGACAGGCAGCTGGTAAAGGTGCAGAGAGGACTGGGCTATTTGGCATACGACGGTTGTAGTTACGGGTCCACCACTAATTTGATGCTCCTTTGGTCATGTACCACTTTTCTGCCCGCAGTTTCCTGAAAATGAGAAGACTAGATGACTCAAAGATCCCCAAGATGTAGGGTTCTTAAGTTACAGAACTGGAAGGAACCTGATCTGTCATTTATACTTCAAATCTTCTTTTTTTTGTTGTTGTTCACTTAAGAAACCTCACTGTTGATACCAGCCCTATGTCTGCTCTAAACCCACAAGGAGATGGCGCCGGCACATTTGCTCTGACATATTCCGGGTCAGCTTTGCTTCTCCATGTACTAACCTGACGTACATACGTGGTCACTTCTTTGTAATTGAAATTTTTATTGAGATAATTGTAGAATCCCATTAATCATAAGAAATAATACACTTCACCCGGCTTCCCCAACGATCACATTTTGCAAAATCTTAATATGTTATGACAACTAGGATATTGACATTGATACAATCCACCTACCTTATTCAGATTTCCCCAGTTTCACTCGTACTTATTTAAGTGTGTTTAAGCTCTATATAAATTTGATTACCGGTTCTAAAACCACAAGTTCTAAGACCAGAAGCACCTCTTGTGTTGCCCTTGAAGAACAGACCTCGCCTTCCTCCCAGCCCACCTCACCCCCGACTTGGTTTCTCAAAAATCTTATTTGGAAACAATTTCAAATGTGCAGAAATGCTTTAGTATACGCTGTACCCAGATTCACTGAGTGTTAATTAACATTCCCCCCATTTATTCTATCATTTTTCCTATCAACATGTTTTCTTCTGAACCACTTGAAGGTTAAATCGCACACATCATGTCTGCCGATACTTCGGTGTGGATTTCTAATAATAGGGTTATTCCTCTACATCAGCACAAGTTATCAACAGCAGCAAATTTAACATGGATCCGATACTTTAATCTACTATCAGGATCCCAACTTTGTCCATTGAAATATCCTTTATAGCACTTCCCTTCCTCCAATGCAGGAAGACGATAAGTTGTCACGACTTTTTAGCAACCTTTAATCTGGGACATTGCCAAGCCTTCTTTCGTCTTTTACAAGACAACGTTGACATGTTTGAAGGACACAGCCCCTACCTGCCGCTTTTTAGCAGACGGTCTGAGGCGTCATCATCAGATTCAGGTTCTCCCTGGGATACTGCACAGCGGAGGTGTTCTGAGGACAGGCTCCCCATCTACTCTCTTTGGTGATGTTAATTTAGATCACCTGGTGAAGGAAAGCGTTCCCCACCTGCTCCTTTGTAAATATTTCCCCCTTGCTGTTAATGACCCTAAACAAGTAAATATCTGTTCCCCAGGAAAATCTGCTCCAGTAATACCACCCATTGAGGATTCTTGCCTGAATCTGTCTTCACTGTACCCTTCACATCCTCTACCAGTATCTGAAACCAGGTTCAACTTCCTTGCGTCCAAGGTTCCGGGCAGAGTCCTCTTCGTGTCTCCCCAGTGCTCTCTCCGACCCTTGAGCAAGACGGGGCCAAATTAGTAGACTCAACGGCCTTAACTGGAACTGAGCTAACGTGGGCTGTTCCGCGTTAAACTGTCCACCAGTGATTTGCATAATACAGTGGCTTGTGAACACTTCCTGTATCCTTTTCGGTTCCGCACCCCATCCCCCCTCGGCCTCCCGGACCCCTGCTGCGGTGGCTTTTTTTTTTTTTTTTGTTCTGACTGCCATCAGCAAGTCCCCTGCCCCTGTCCCCGGCTCCCTCCTTCCCCTGTCGGAGCCTCAGGGCTGCTTCCCCGGGAGGCTGCCCGACCCGCAGCACGCCGCGCCCGGTCTTGCGTTGCCTTGGTGGCAAACTGCACGCGCGAGTCCCACGCTCCCCTTAGACCGACCCAGCCGGACGCCGAGAAGCGACAGAATGAGCGCGGGGACGGTAGAGAGCGCTTCCCCGCCCAGCGACTCCGCAGGGCGCTTCTCCCAGCCCAGCAGCGCAGGCCAAGGCCGCGGCGGCCGGCGCGCACCCCGGAGGGCGGCCCGCAGGCGGCGGCGCGGGCGGCGGGAGGGGCGGGAGGGGCGGGGCGGGGCGGCCGGCGCGTCGGGCGGTGACGGCAGCGCGGAGGGGAGGCGCAGCGCCCCGGAGCCATGGCGAGAGGCCGCGCCGCGGCGCCCGCACCCGCGCCCGCGCCCCCGCCCGCCGCCCCGGGCCCGTGACGCCCGCCCCCCGGAGAGGGCGGCCCGACGACCGCCGCGCCCCGGGACCCCCGCCCCCCGCCCGCGAGCGCCGAGCCGCACCCCCGCCGCGCGCCCCCCGGTGCCGCCGGCCGACGACGACGAGGGGGAGGCGGCCGCCCCGCGCGGGGGGCCCCGGGCCCGGCTCCGGGCGCAGCTCGCGGGTGAGACCCGGGTCGGCGCGCGCAGCTCGGGGCGAGGTGGGGGAGGGGCGGGGGAAGGAGAGGAGGGGCGGGGCGGGGCGGGACGCGGGTGGTCGCGGCGCGTGGGCGCGTGATGTGCAGGCGGCCGGACACGGTGGGCGCCGCCACCCTGGGGGGCGGGACCCTGTCGCGTTGACCGCGCCCGAGGGAGGCGGTCGTGGGGCCCGAAACGGTGCCCGCAGGGCATGGTGGCCGCCGCCGCGCGTGGCCTGGATTCCGGGCGCCGGCACGCTGAGATGACAGCGAGGCGACCTTCAGAGAGCCCCGAGCCGAGCCCGGCCGGAGCGCGAGCGGCCCCCCCGGCCCCCGCTGACCCGCCCAACGCAGGTGAATGACCCGAGGGGGTCTGGGACCCGACGGGTGGCGTTTAGGACCCTTCCTTTCCATTCGGAGGGCGAACAAGTTCAGTTTTGTCACTTTTTGGACCCGAGTTTCTAAATCCTTTTCGAGTCTCCAAGGTCAGCCTCTTGCAGGTAAAAACAAACGTAAGGAAACGTAGTTTTTTCTTTTGTAAAGTTGTGTTTAGGGAAACCAGTGAAAGGCCCGGGCGCTCGCGGGGCTGGCGCTGGGGGCACGCTCCCGGGCAAGCCGTACCGCACCCGTCCCTGCACTTGCTCAGAAACCGTCTCGACGACGTTCGCTTTGAGCAAAGTGAGTGTTTAGGCCTCTGATGTTTTTTAAAGTTGTTTTCCGATATACTCCACCGGCACTTAATTGCTTCAAACAAATGTGTGATGGATGCCAGTGTTGTCTGCAAGTCTGTGGGCGGAGTGAGTCCCCTCTCCGCGAGCATCTTTTGCTTGTCTGTGGCAGGCAGTGACAGACGGGGTCCTTCTCAGTTTCCAGTTACAAGACCAGCAGAGACTGAGCAACGGTGGCTCTGAGCAGTGTGCCGGGGCGGGGGGAGGGGGGGGAGGGTGTCCTCGGCTCCAGGGGAGGAAGACAGCAAGCTGGCTTGCTGGCTGGTTCAGAGTTGGCCCTGGAGTGACAGATGGCACCTTACTCTCTCTCGGTTTGGAAAGATCACACTCGTGTGTCTTGATCTGTGACCACAGCGTTATCACAGAGGTGCCCAGACCAGCGTAGGCCGAGCCACCTGGAGAGCTGAGCAGGTTAGAGAGCCCACGTCCATGGGCAGCAGGTTTGGCAAGCGTCGGGTCTCACCTTGGCCCCAGCGGGGGCTGGTTCCTGTTTGCCTCCCCAGGGGCCTGTGAGCTTTGGTTTCCCTCGCTCTTGCTGGAGGGTGTCTCTACTCTGGCTGTGTTGCTGATGCGCCTTCTAAAAGGGCACAGGCACTTGAGTGGGAAACCTGGATTCCAGTTCCAGCCCCTCTCTCTTTACTGGCTGTGTGACCTTGGGCCCTGATGTAACCTCTCTGACCTGGCTTTCCCTGTAATAATTAAATTTCCCTTTAATTATTATTAAAGAGATTTTTCAGTGAAAGTGTTTGTAAAGTTTGACTGCATGAGGGGAGTTTGGGCGACTCGGTCGGTTAAGCGGCCGATTGCAGTTCAAGTCATGATCTCACTGTTCGTGAGTTCAAGCCCCACGTCGGGCTCTGTGCTGACAGCCAGAGCCTGGAGCCTGCTTCGGATTCTGGGTCCACCCTCTCTCTGCCTCTCCCCCACTCGTGCTCTGTCTCACTCTGTCTCTCAAAAATAAATAAAAGTTAAAGTTTTTAAAAGTTTGACTACATGACATGGAAGGTTTTCAGGTCACATTGCAACATGATTAGGTATGTGACTTGCTCACCGTTTTCAGCCCTAACAGAGAGAACAAAGCAGATATTATGATACTAATTACCATGTTTCTCATAGGTTTACTATGAAGGTCAAATCAGATCATTTAAAGGGCTCTGAAAATAAAAGAGCGATATTTGCTCTTTTTGCGTTGGAAGGAGTTCCTAAACTTTCCAGACCAACAGCGCCTGTTTCCCCATCAGATGAGGACTCTCTTTCAGCATTGCTTCTGAGCCCCTGCCTCTGGCCTTGC
Organism: Mungos mungo; assembly: GCA_004023785.1. NCBI lineage: Eukaryota > Metazoa > Chordata > Mammalia > Carnivora > Herpestidae > Mungos > Mungos mungo. The sequence goes on from PISW01007129.1 coordinate 27,345, forward strand.
ACACAGTAGGTCTCTGTAACTGTTAGGTGACTTTTAAAATTAAAGTTTATTTATTTTTGATAGAGAGCGTGAGCGAGGGAGGGACAGAGAGGGAGACACAGAATCCGAAACAGGCTCCAGGTTCTGAGCTGTCAGCAGAGAGCGGACACGGGGCTCGAACTCAGGAACCGTGAGATCATGACCTGAGCCCAAGTCGGAGGCTTATCTGACTGAGCCACCCAGGCGCCCCATTAGGTGACTCTTTAGTTGACCATCTCCTGTATGTTGTTAGATTTTATTTATGGTCTTGAGAGAGTGTCTTTTCACCGACACACTGTTAAATGGGTCCTCTGCTTCCTCCCCCCATTTTTCCCCCTTTTTGAACATGTATCACCTATTCTGACTCACCTTCGTATTAGGTGTATCCAAATGGCGGCCGCCTGCAGTGTTGAACCTGATAGCACACATGTAGCTCCGGATGCCTCTGAGCTACGTATAATACCAGTGACGTGCAGCTGCTTAAAGAGATGCTTTGACATGTGTTTTATGATGGGACATGTGGCTTTATTATTCACGGAGAAGCTCATTTAATTATGCGTTTGTTAGTTGTGCGCCTGAGGTGAAAGTGGGCGGGGCACAGGGGAGGAGCTCTTTCCATCCGTGTTTGGGCTTCTGGTCCCGCATTGAGGAAGGGCTGTGAGCCTCACCTGCTTAGTAGGAAGAGGGCTGTAAATCTCTTTGAAGACTAACAAATAGAAGTGGCTTCTTCTTCTTCTTCTTCTTTTTTTTAAGTTTATTTATTTTGAGAGAGAGAAGGAAAGAGAGAATTCTAAGCAGGCTTTGCACCATCAGTGCAGAACCCGATGCGGTGCTCGAACCCACGGCCGCCGGATCATGACCTGAGCTGAAATCAAGAGTTGGATGCTTGACCCACTGAGCCACCCAGGCGCCCCAGGGCAGTGACGTCTCCCAGCGACTGCTCACGGCCTTGCGAATCTTTTAGCCTCAATGTCTCAAGCTGTGAAACGAGTTATACTGATATTTCTTAAGCTTGCCCCCTAAGCTTCAGGGCAAAGGAGCTCTGGGAAGAGGTATTTGGGGGCTCAGCCTGAGGTTTCTGGACCGTTTCCGTGCCGTTTTCAAGGTGTGTTTAATGATTCCTTTAATGGAGAATAGAATGCAAGGGTCATCTGTTTTAATGTAAAAAATGCTTTAAATTGCTGCCTTGAGTCAAAAAGTACTCGATCGAGGAGGATGCACCTTTTCCCGCCTGACGCTCTGGGGGCCTCTGCAGCGTGTGTACCCCGATTTGAGAATCTTGGAGCTGGATTATTTCTAGGGGCTTTGCTAGTTGAGACTTTATGATGTGCCAGGACGTTTAAAAGCAGAAGGTAATCTCCTCCCTAGAGAACATGGATTTTGTATTAAGAGCTGAAAAGGATGCTCTAGTATTGAAGGGGGGCATTAAAGATCCCACCGGAGTGTAAATTGTCTGGATCTGAATGTTAAGGAAGACCATGCTCTGGGTATACAGGGGACTTTGAAATCTTTTATTTCCGCCAAGAATTTGTTGAAAATAACTGCGACCCTGTGGATCAGGTGATTTGACTTTTTCTGAAAAGTATCCCTTGTGTCATACCGCTCAGACCACTGCACTCCTCCTTAACGATTAGACTTAGTTACCAGACAGTGGGATTTTTTTTAAGTTTATTTGTTTTGAGAGAGAGTGTGCATGGGAGGGGGAGAGAGAGACAGAGAGAAAAGGCCAAGAGCAGGCTCTGCACTGTCAGCGCAGAGCGTGACGTCGGGCTTGATCTCAGAAACCATGAGATCATGACCTAAGCCGAAATCGAGAGTTGGATGCTTAGTCGACGGAGCCACCCAGGCATCCTGGCAGATTCTTTTGATTAAAAAATGCTGCCGTCTCCTGGATTACATTTAGCAAATCTGCACTGGAGTACATAGATGCAGGTTTGTACCTGTCACTTAAAAGGGATATTAATTAGAACCAGGGTCAGGATTTTGATTTTTCTTCTCTACATTTGGGGAGAAAAAGCATCTATGCACATGGAGAACCCTGGGGTTCTCCAAGCTCTCCATCAGTTCCTCTGGTTGTTTTGGTAAAATGAAAAAGCCCTTCCAGGCTGTGCTTTGACATCAAGAGGGTACGCCGTGGGCCTGGGGTTTTTTGATTGGAGCATTCCGCCAGCTCTCCCTGTTTAAGTTTTGCAAAAAGTTGCAAAGGTGTGGTCTAGTGTGGGGTTGCCTCGTTTTATTATGCTCCTTATCAAATAATTTCCGGTTGGGGGTGTGGCCAACATCAACAGTCTCCCTAGAATGTTAGGTTTGGCTTCACTTCTGTTATTCAATCATGAATTCGAACCAGCGGGAGCAGGTGAGCGAGGAGTGCAGCTGTAGTTCAATCCTTGAAGTTGTCAGAAGGCCTTTGGGGAATTTTTCCTGGGAGGGTGTAGGGAAAAAATTCCATTGATGCTATTTATGCCAAAGGGGACCGAGAGTCCAGATTTACGGTGGGACCACTTGGCTGTGGCCGTGGCCTGGGCGGAGGAGGGCAGCGTTCAAGGGAGGGAGAGCCTGGCTGTTGCCTGTGGCACCTGACCTTTGGTCCCCGCTGTCCCGGCCTCGGCACCCAGCCTGTGGCGGGTGGGCCAGCAGAGCCTCCTGCCCCGGCCCAGACCTGCTAAATCTGAATCTGCGTTTTAAACACATCCCCCGGTGGCATTAATGCTCAGAGACCTCTTTACCTCTTTGGGGTTCCCCAGAATGTTCTTTACCCCGTGTACAAGGCCAGACTTGGCGGAGGTTGGGAAGAACAAGTGGCCAGTACACGCTTGTCCCCTGTGCACTTAGGGGCGTTGGTGCTCAGCTGGATTCAAACTCTTGGCCTCCCCTGAACGGAGAGGGGCGGGGGTTTCTCAGAAGAGATCACCGAACCCAGTCCCTCCCCAGAGCGCACCTCCTCCCTTCACGGTGGGCAGTGAGCAGTGTGTGCAGCGGGAAGACCCAGGGAGGCAGGGACGCACTGTCGCCCTCCGTCAACAGCAAGGAAAAGCAGTCCATCCGGAACGTGGCCAGTTGTTTACCCTCCCGGCCGCGGCGCAAGCCCAGGCACCCCCTTCTCTTATTTCTTTTTACATAGTTGTGTTAAGGGGCGCCTGAGTGGCTCAGTCGTTTGAGCGTCTGACTTCAGCTCAGGTTATGATCTGGCAGTCCATGAGTTCGAGCCCTGCATCGGGCTCTGTGCTGACAGCTCAGAGCCTGGAGCCTGCTTCGGATTCTGTGTCTCCCCCTCTCTGTGACCCTCCCTTGTTCGCACTGACTCTTTCTCTCTCACAACGAAATAAACCGTTAAAAAATTAAATAAAAGGAGTTGTTATATATATATGTACATATATATATAAAACAATTAATCTCTGTAGCCATTTCTCAGTGGACAGTGTCATGGCATTAAATATGTTCACACTGTTGTGCAAGATCACGTTCACTCATCCTCTTCCCCAGCTGCCACCTGCACCCATTAAACACTAACCCCCAGCCCCCTGTCCCCCCGGCCTTGGGCCGCCACCGTTCCGCCTTCCGTCTCTGTGCGTTTGCCACTCCCCGGGTACCTCAGTGGGAGGGACCCGCAGTGTGCTCTTGTATCCAGCTTTCCTCACTCCGCGTGATGTCTCCGAGGTCCATCCGTGCGGTAGCCTGTGCCAGGAGTCCATTCCTTTTCAAGGCCGCGTGGCATTCCGTTGTGTGTACGAGCCACATTTTATTTATCCATTCATCCGTCTTTGGACGCTTTGGTTGCTTCAACCTTTTGGCCGTTGTGAATAATGCTTCTGGGAACATGGGTGTACAGATGTCAGTCTGAGTCCTTGCTTAACCTTCGTTTGGGTGCGTACCCATGGGTGGACTTGCTGGATCCGATGGTAATTCCATGTTTCATTACTGAGGAAGCACCGTACCTTTTTTCCTGGTGGCGGAATCATTTTATTGTCCTGCCACGAACACTTCAGTTTCTCTACATCCTCACCAACACTTGCTATTTTCAGTTTTGGTTTTGTTTTTTTTCTTTTCTTTCTTTTCTCTCTCTCTCTCTCTCTTTTTTTTTCTATAGGCATCCTAATGGACATTATGTGGTTATTTCTTTTCGTTAGTTTTTTTTTTTTCGTTGTTTCTTTAGAGTCACTTTATTCTGTTACTTTCCCCCCGCTGGCCATGCTTTTGGCCCAGCTTTGAGCTGTGGGGAATGTCTGAAAGGTAGAACTCTTGCTTCAGCCCTGGCTCCTAATTACCGTTTAACTCTGTGGGCATCACATTGACTCTGTTAGACCTCTCCCTCCTGCAGCGGGTCACCGAGAGTGACCCCCGCGGACACAAACGGAGATGGTGAATGGGTTTATTTTAGTTCGGCCAAACGGTCCCTCCCGAGTGGTGACAAGTCCTCAGGAGAGCGCGCCGCCGAGCAGGAGCTCAGGGTTTTTAAGGGCTTTGGCAAGACACATAAGTCATCATTTAGTTAACCGATGATAGTTTACAGCATTCTGTAGTGGTCAGTCCTATTCGACACACAAACGTAAGATTCGGCAGAGACCTACCAATTTTAGAGTTGTTTGTCCAGGAGAAATGTGAAGTGATCAATTATAGGTCTGAAGGGGAGGCGGAGCAGGTGCACAGAAGCAAGAACTTTATGGTTAAAGGGTGGGATCTAGCAACAGTATCTTAGGATCTTGCAATAGTATCTTAGAAAACAAGTTAACCTTAAAGTTATTACTTATGGGTTACAATTTAGGACTTCCAGAGCCCCATCGCCCAACCCTTAATTGTTCACTAGGAAGACGGCTGGAGAGGGAAACAGTGGTTGGCATTTTTCCATTAGGGTCAGCTTGACCCGGGGAAGGTCTAGTAAGTGTGGTGGGATGCAGATTAATAAGGTTTCTAGAAGCTGCTGTCTGAGAGTTGATGATCTTTCTTCCATTTTTCCCTCTCCTTTTTTTTTTTTAATTTTCTAATTTATTTTTGAGAGACAGAGACAGCGCGAGCAGGGGAGGGGCAGAGAGAGAGGGAGACACAGAATCTGAGGCAGGCTCCAGGCTCTGAGCTAGCTGTCAGCACAGAGCCGGACATGGGGCTCGAACCCAGGAACCATGAGATCATGACCTGAGCCGAAGTCAGATGCTCAACTGACTGAGCCCCCCAGGCGCCCCTTTCCCTCTCCTTTTTAATTTTGAATGGAAATTGGTGTGCGTGAGTTGGGGGAATAAGGTGGGCAACGGTAGAAAGCCAACTCAGCAAGGCAGGGCGTCACATTCCGGGTCTGGTCTTCTAAGAACAAGTTTGGTTTGCCTGTCGGACCCTGGCTTTGAGTGGGGGATGTTTGGTGGTCTGATGTCTGCAGAGATCTGGCAGCATGGTTGTACTGTCAGGGCCGCTATTTTTTTAAATTAGACAGTCCAGAAATGTGGGCCCTGCCCGCAGTGCAGAATTACAAACCTTGGAAGAAAATCAGGTTTATTCAGCCTAATGCGACAGGCAGATTCCTGTCGGGTGACATGGTCAGCTTTGTGCCAGGGGATGAAAACACCACCAAAAGCAAACAAACAAAAAACCCAAACCTATGATTCAGGAATAGCAGCGTAATGATTTTGAGGAAAGGTGGGAAGAAGGAAAATGAGCAATTTGTGACATGTGTGAGTCACTGGCGCTGTCTGTGAGTGTCCCCAGTTGGAGGCAGACTTTCTGGGACCGATGGTTCCTGGCTTTCGAAGGAGAGAAGAAAACCACGTCATCCAGACGGCGGGTATTTCGTTTCAACACTTGCATCTAGAATATATTTTAAATGCCGGGTACCGTGGGAATTGTACAGAGGGGTTTCACGTACTTGCGTGGGTGTAGTTTGATTTCCATTCATTTGTTTAAAAATCCTCCAGATGTAACAATTTGGATAAACTACAGCACACTATTGATACATTCAAAGCCATGTTATTTTTTTTCCTTTTAAGATGGGTGCTTTTTCGGGGTTGGATGTGTTGAACCTGGCAAACAACTGTTTATGGCAGCCGGTTTCTGAATCATTAACTTGTGTGATAACCTCCTACGGTTGTTGAGGGGAGTATATGAATCAGTACGTGTGCTTGGCTCCCAGCAAACGCTTTGTGTCCGCCATTGTTGCTGTCGTTGAGCGCCTGGTGACCTCTTCATACACAGGTGATTTCAGAGCACACGGTCCGGGCCACGCCCCAAGGGTATGTGCTGGCCTTGGTCTTTATGGCACCCCAGGGACGGCCCCCGTGACCTAAGGCCGTGACGCGGGCTGTGGCTTTTGCTCACCTGACCATTAACGTCCCTCCTTTGGCTTTCGGGAGAAACGGTTAACTTTTCAAGGATCCCAGGGCATCAGAGAAATCGCTTTGGACTTGATATTTGGACCCAAACATCAAGACATTTCAGAGGTCTCTTGTGGAAGAAGTGTCGTCTGGCGTCAAATCTTTTGAGAAAATATCTGCCTGAGAAAACAAATAGAAAACTCTTAATATTGTGACAGCAGGTAAAAGGTACAGCAAGCAAATCAGTGGGAAAATAGACTAAACTGTTGATTGGGTGCAGCAGGTGTGCTGACCCTGTACTTGGGAGAGAGGCAAATAGTTTGCGTTATTAAGAGATTACGAGAGGAATGTGATAGCAACTATTGGATGTTACCTCGATCAACTTTGAGCTGAGCTGTCTCTTGATACTGGAGGAGAAATGATACCTCGTGGAAGGGAACAAAGAGTAAAGTAGAGAGTTTGGTCACTTCATCATCAGACTTTTATCCTTCTTGGTGATCCTTTGTATGCGGTGGGGGGGGCAGCGGGGCGGAGAACCCCGGCAGGACCCCGCGTGGGACTTTCCTTCACAGCCTCAGAAGCGGCACCCACGTTTGGTGAGTAGGGCAGAGTCGGATGTAGGTGTTCCGCAGGGAAGGCCCGTGGCAGGGCGGGGAGTGTCGGCGGGGAGGCGGCTGGCTTCGCCAGGCGAGTGTGCCCAGCAGGTGTGTGGCTCAGGCTCTTAGGACTTCCCTGCCACTGGGGGCACGGCCCTGTGCAGAAGCAGCTCCGGCCACAGGTGACAGAGGGTGGTGATGTCAGCCGGGCAGGGAGGACGTGGTAGCGTAGATGGACAGAAGTGGGTTCCTTGGGGTGGCCTGGCTTGCCGTGTCTTCGAAGAGAAGGCAGTAGGGCTTGGGAGGGGTGGCCTCAAAGACGAGACCGAGGGTTTTGAATTGGGTTAACTCAGTTGTGATGACTCGCTTATGCAGGGGTTAGGACCTCAGGGATCCTGTTTTGAACGTGCTGAGTGGGATGTGCTTTTGAGATTCCCTAGCAGAGATTTTTTTTTTAAATGTATTATTTTTTTAATGTAGTTTATTGTCAAGTTGGTTTCCATATAGCACCCAGTGCTCATCCCCACAAGTGCCCCCCTCCTAGTGGAGGTGTTTAAGGCAGCGGAATGTCTGCGCCTGAGGAAGAGAGACCTGGGTCTGAGAGGAGGGCTTGGCGGCCATCCCCCTGTGGATGGTGGAAATGTCCTGCGGAGAAGAGCTCCCAGAGGCCCGTCAGGAGGAGACCGGAAGCGGGGGGGGGGGGGGGGGGGGGGGGGGGGGGGGGGGGGGGGGGGGGGGGGGGGGGGGGGGGGGGGGGGGGGGGGGGGGGGGGGGGGAGGGAGCGTTCTTGCCGCCACGAGTGGGGTCATGGGCTCACTCTGCTGTGAGGGGTGAGTAAGAGAACAGCTAAAATGTACTTTGGGCTTGTTTCTACTTAGTTGGTATGAAAATATCTGTAGAGTGTATCAGAGCGGGTGCCGGCCTGGAAATAACGTACAGTAACATGTTGGCTACACGGATTCTTACGTTCATGAACATTTGCGAGTTTCAGTGCCAAGTGTCATGTATGCTTGTCTCGTGGGTGTCCTTGTTTCGTGAAGTCCCGTAATTAGTGAGCTCTGGGTTAGAGATGTGGCTGCACTTCCCTGTGATTCTTACACACTTAACTTGAGGTTCTACAGGGTGTGTTGTTGGAGCTGTAGAATCAGGGTAAAATTGGAGGGCATTAGAAATTGCTTGCTTTAGCAAAGATGACTTCTGCAGCCCCGCCACAGTGGAAGAAATAAGCAGTCTGGTAACATTAACCGCTGGGGAGGCTGTGGCGCAAGCAGAGGTCTCCTGCACTACATCCAAAGAAGAACAAGCACTTGGAAAATTGGCAATATCGGGGCGCCTGGGTGGCTGAGTTGGTCAAGCATCTGACTCTTGGATTCAGCCCAGGTCATATTTCACGGTTCATGAGTGTGAGCCCCGCGCCGGGCTCTGTGCTGGCAGTGTGGAGCCCGCTTGGGATTCTATCTCTGTGTCTGTCTGTCTGTCTCTCTTTCTTCCCCTGTGCACATGTGCTCTTTCTTTCTCAAAATAATCAAACTTAAAAAAATTGGCAGTATTTACTAAAGCTGACCACATACTTTATGACCCAAAGATTCAGTCCTGGGTGTGTATTCAACAGAAATGCATGCTGCCTTCTTGGTTAGCAGCTTTACTCACATTTGCCCTAAGCTGGAAAAAACCCAAATGTCTATTCCCTAGTGACAAACAAATCATGGTTTATCCATGTAATGGAATAGTACTCAGCAATAAAAAGGAATGAAATACTAACACTTGAGCCAGGGAGACCAGAAATAAAAGTGTGTTCTATAGGATTCCTTTTTTCAGGAAGTTCAAAACCCGGCTATACTATCCCGTAATAATGGTCAGAAGAGGGGCGCCTACCTCCAAGGAGGCATTAACCGAGCAAGGTGGACAGGCACGGGAAAAGTAACAGCGCTGCATACATAAGACAGTGAACGGTTCTGGCTAATTCGGCCGCCGTTAGATTTTAATGCAACATGATGCGGCGTATTTCCACAGAATTTTCCAGGGTTGTCACCTGTGGTTTTCATCCCACTGCCCCCACCCACTTGGAGTCATTTAGAGCAGACACACGCACCCCTGGTAGATGGTCCTCAAGGCGCCTCTTCGCCAGTCATCGGGTCACCAATGAAGCCTGGGTGTTTAGTGTTTTTTCTTTGGTTCACACAGGGTGTTTGTGATCATGGTGGCCCAGGGCCAGACCTAGGGTGCACTGATAGAGCCACTTGCCTACGGTACAAAATTTAAGTCATCAAAATAAATAATATTTTAGTGTAGTGTTTCTAAAAAAAAAAGTTAGTGCCAAGAAATCTGTGATGAAGAAAACATCAGCATTTGTAATAAACGCAGAATTGGTGTCGCTAATTTTTTCCTCTGGCCTCATGCTCCCACATGCTTGCGCTTAGGGCGCCGTCGTGGGTCTGAAGATGGGGCAGGAGGAGCGTGGGGCTTGAGAACCAGACTCTTGGCCTGGATGTCGACTCAAAAGAGTGAAAAGCGAAAGGGCAGGTTGTTAAAGACTGAATGGCAGCTGACTGTGTTCATGCTTTTCGTGTTTTGTGAATGGAAGCAACTGTGTGTGTCCTACAAAGGATTCTTCTCCGTGTGTTCAACGTTCTGAGAAGGAAATACCGTACAGAAGCACTTGGGAGGGTCTTTCAAATACTGCACTCGTTCTTTTACGTTTCTGTGGGTTTTGTGGTGTTACCTTACTGCAAGAGTGGCTTGATGCTCTGAATCAAAATCGGAAATTGTCAGGCTTAGATCATTGGTTCATGGCATTCACAAGATGGAAAGCGCATCTTGTGCCTAACAGTGTGCAACAGTAGAAAAAAGTTCACGATAATGGCCCACCTCTCAGCTAATCGTGTGATGGCTGTTGATAACATTACCTCGCAGGCAGGGCAGAATCTGGTGCTTTGCCAGCCTCCGGACGGCATGCTTACAAACATCTCCTTGCTATTGTACCTCACCAAGCGTGGTTTCTGAAACGTGGCCGCCTTTTTCTGTCTTTCTGGTGAATAAGCCCCATGTATCATGTCCATTTGGCTCCTCTTTGTGGTCAGGATGTATTGCCTGGACTGAGAGAGAGAGGGGGAGAGAGAGAGAGGTCCCAGATTTTTTAGCTCCTCTTCCAATCGCTATGGATACAGTATCAGTGCCAACTAGAGTCTCCTGCCTGTCCCAATAAGGCTTCCCCTTAGAAGCCGAAGTGCTTGCCCTTCCTGATGCTCAGGATAGTTCTTCGGAGGAGTAGAGGGCTTCTAAAAGCGTACGATATGGGAATTTGTTCCAAAAAAACGATACCAGAGAGGGGTAAAGCTTCCCAGCCTTTTAAAGCCGCGCTTCTTTGTTCACGACCTCCCGAGCCCCTTTCCAATTCTGCCGCGCAGAGTTTTCTCCTAGCAACACGCAGCGGTCAGGGGGAAGTCCAGCGGGCCGGGATCCTCCCCAGAGACCACCCTCCCCAGTCCCCAGTCCTCCTCCAGGAGCCCCTCCCCTGTACCCCGGCAGCAAGGCCCACCTGGTGGCACACTGGCCTTTCCTGGAAAAGTTTCTCATCAGGACTCCCACTGCTTTAGTAAATACTGGGTCATTCCGATCCATCTTTCCTCTTGTGTTAGTTTTGGTTAAGTTCTGTATTTCAAGGAATTTGCCTGTTTCATCCAAGCTGTTGGTTTATTGGCATAACAATTATGCTTTTAATGCCTAGAAGAGTTGTAGTGGCGTCCTAGCTTTTGTTTCTGAGCTGGGCCTTTCCGTTCAGGGGACTGCTGGATCTGAGTCACTTTGGAAAGTTGGGGGGGGGCGGTGGGTGGTTTTGGGAAAGGGAGCCGAGGGCAGAGAGGTGGGGACCGGCCATTGTGGGCCACCTCCTCTCCGGGTGGGGCTGCTGGGGACCAGCGGTCACGTGGGCGGTGAGCTCATTAGGCTGGGGACACCAGCTGTGCTATTATTAGGGCTTTTAAAGTCCGGGGCAGATGTTCTTAGGCGGGGTTCCAGCCGTGTTCACTTCCCACGTATGGCATAACACGGTACATGGGAAGGGGCGCCCGGTAACACGGCTTCTCCATGAGACACGGCACTGCCTTCCCCGAACTTTCCCTCTCGTTCTCTCTCGGTGCCCCTTGCGCTTTCCGCTCTGCCTGGTCTTTCTCTTTCTCTGTGTTTTCCGTTTGTCTCTTTCCCCCTCTTTGTCTTCCTCTTTTTCTCTCTCTGCTGTTTGTCTTTCTGCTCCCTCCCTCCTCTCTCTCCCTCCCTCTCCCTCTGTTTCTCTCTTTCTCTCTGCCCCTCCCTGTTTTTATTTCTGTGCTGTTCCCACTCGCCCCCACCCCCCAGTCCCTTCTGTCCCTCCCTCCTGTACTTCCTTCTTCCCTCCTTCAGGCTCTCTTATTAACCCTTTGTGGGACCAGGAAAGGAGAGTGGCACGTGGAGAAAGGTTGCCCGTTTTAGGTTAACAGTGAGCCTCGGCGTGCATAGAAAGTAGAAGGAGTGCAGGTAAGTCCGAGGGTGATCCAACACCGGAGCCGGTCTGGCCAAGAGCCTGTTTTAAACGGCACCCTTAGCTTGCCGCTCTCTCCACCCCCGGGCGCGGCAGGGGCTCTGGGGCCACGGGATCCCCGACAGAGGACAGGGGAGCTGGCCAGGGCGCCGTGATTTCCGTCCACTTTTGCACACGGTCTGTGCCTCGTTGTTTGGCTTCTGACCTCCCCGCCACCCTGTCCTGGGCCTCACTGACCACCTTGTATCAGGCGTCCACGCCGCCCGCCCTTGCCCCTCATTTTTATAGTAGCGCATCTCTGCCGGGAAACACAGGGTAGAGGCCGGAGCACAGTGACTTAAATTTGTGTGTGAGGGGACGGCCCTGAATCTCTACAGCGAATGCGCTAAGTGATAGGACCTCAGTGTATGTTTTTAAAGCTCTGAGTGATGCCAGCTTCTTTATAGAAGTTTCCTCGGGTTTATTTCAAATTGGTGATGTTTTGAGATGTTTATATTACTTCTGTAGCTATGACACAAACTGATCATACTTTAACCTCAAAAATAATGAAATAATACATGTATTAATGTTGTAACTTATTCAAATGATGGCCACAATGGTCAGAAATAGATTTTAAGAAAAGCTTCTATATAACCTGGGCATTTTTCCCCAAACAGAAGTAAATATAACTATCTTAGAAAAAGTACTTTATTGGATTTTAACAATTACTTTGTTGTAAAGAAAAAAAAAAGGTATTAACAGCAGCAAAAACCAACCCAAACACCAGACTATAGCATGAGATCCACAGGAGAAGGGAGAGACCGAACTAGACGTAATTACTCTGATTTGTCTGCTCATTCAGAGACTGAGAAAGAAAGCCAGGACTGGCCTGTTTTTCATTTCCCTGACTTTACCTGAAGAATGGGAATCGTGAGGTCGGACGCCTTTTCCCATGGTGGCTGCCCCAGTGGGCACAGACTGGCAGGGCCCGGCCCTGGGCCAGGAGCGGAGGTGCCGTAGGGCAGTGTATTTGCGGAGTGGCTTACTCGTATCCCAGAAACGGTCTCATTTCCGGGTCTTCAGCAGGTAGGCGTCCGCTCTGGTCGTGGTCAGTGGCCTGTAGGCAGGATGAGGAGCCGCAGACCTGGTTAGGAGAGTGAACGTCAGTGTGTTGAGTGGCCCCCTGGGCCAGGCACGGCTGTAACTGAGACAGCCCGGGTCTGGGGGCGGGCGAGCGGGACCCCACCCAGCGGCAGGTGTGGCCATAATGCCAGGTAGTGACTGTGGGCGACAGGGAGGGGGGTGATGGGGGCTGGAGTGGACGCGAAGGTGCGCTTAGGGAGGTTATGGGTGAGCAGAGACCCGAAGATGGGGAGGAGGATGAACCACAGGGAAATGCTCCTGCAGGGAGGTGGGTGTGGCTGCCATGCGGGGCACCCCTCCCCTGCCCCCCAGGAAAGTGTACCTGGATCAGGGGGATGGTCAGGACATGTCTGCATCCCACTGGTCTGCCTGGCTGTGGTCAGGTGTTGAGGTTTTATTTATTTATTTTTTCATTTTATTTAGAAGGGTAGAGAGAGAGTAGGAGAGAGGGGCAGAGGTAGAGAGGGAGAGAATCTTTCTTTTTTTTAATTAAAAAAATGTTTTTAAATGTTTGTTTTTGAGAGCATGAACAGGGAAGGGGCAGAGAGAGTGAGAGAGAGAGAGAGAGATGGAGACAGAGAATTCCAGGCAGTCTCCAGGCGTCTGATGCGGGGCTCGAACTCACACGCCGGGAGGTCATGCGGTGAGCTGAAGTCGGACGCTTAACTGCCTGAGCCTCCCAGGTGCCCCGAGAGAATCTGTAGCAGGCTCCACGCTCAGCCCGGAGCTCCATGCAGGGCTCCGTGCCTGACCCTGGGGCCAGGACCTGAGCTGAAACCCAGAGTCATGTTCAACTGACGGAGCCACCCAGGCGCCCTGAGACTTGGTTCTGAGTACGATTGGAAGGAAGCGCTGGAGCATTTTGAGCCGGGAGGGGTGTGGCGTGAAGGGTCCCCAGCTGCCGTGTGGGAGCCGGGGTTTGGGAGCAGGGAGGGGAAGGCTTAGACTCCTGGTGTTAAAAGGCACTCTGTGTGGTTCGTTGGTCAGGCGGTTAGTAGGGCTGCCGGGGCGCAAGTTCACCCAGAGAAATGAGTGGAAGCCTCTTCGTCTCAAGCCCAGGCTGAGGCTGAGAGGAGCAGAATGCTGGGTGCTGTGCCGACGAGGCTCTCCTGGGGCGGAGGAAGAAGGGGAATCTCCCGCTTTGTCCCCCCTCAGCAGGGCAGGAAGCAACCCTGAACCGGTCACAAAGAGGAAAAGGAACAGGGTGCCTCAGGGCAGGGAGCAGGAACCGTTGAGTACAGTGAACCCCAGTGATTTGAATTTTCCACCTTGAAAAATTCCCAAAGATTCTTCAAGCAATTCCAATAGTATTTTTCTGGTGTATGTTGCAAATTTGCTTAGTCTGTGTCTGGATACAGCGCCCTCTTTGAAATGTGCTATTTTATTTTATATATTTTTTATTTTTATTATTTTTTTTAAATTTATTTTTGAGAGACAGAGAAAGACAGTGCGAGCAGGGGAGGGTCAGAGAGAGAGACACACACAGAATCTGAAGCAGGCTCCAGGCTCTGACCTGTCAGCACAGAGCCGGACGCGGGGCTCGAACCCATGAACCGTGAGATCATGACCTGAGTAGAAGCTGGACGCTTAACCGACTCAGCCACCCAGGTGCCCCAAAATGTGCTATTTTAAAAGTGTTTCTCTTATAAATGAGAGTGGGGTTGTCTGGGGGTATGTTGCCAGTTTCCTCACGATGCAGCTGATAGCATTTCCCCCTGGTGAGGATCAGAATTTCAGGAACCAGAAGATTAGAAAAATCTCAACAGCTGATCCAAGGTTTATCATCATCGTGCTTGCGCACCTCATAATCTGAGAATATTTCCCTCCCTTGAGGCTTGGCACAGGACAAATCCTGATGCTGCCACCCCCCGCCCCAAGCGAGTGAGGGGTGTCTGCTCCTTCACCTGCAGGCTCAGAGGGACCGAGTTGGGAATGCTTAGCAGGCTGGTTTGAAAAGGACCCACCGATGTTGGCCCCTGAGGTTGTCGGTAGAGAATCTGGAAGGCACGTTCTCTAGGACAGACGATCTTGGTACTTGCTGGTGGAGTATGGTAAGATAACCAGTACAAGAGCCTGGCTTGTTTGGGGGTTGCAGTAAGCCAGGAAGAGTGAGGCATGCCTGGTTATTCCAGAACATGCTGCTGTCTTCCAGGCAGTGGCTGGGGGGCTTGCGTGCCCCTGCCCGTCGCCCGGGGCTGTGCGCGCCGGCTAGCTCTCGCCAGGTGCAGCGTGAGATTCACCTGGAGAGTCAGTCAACACTCAGAGGCTCCTTCCCGGCCCACTGCGTCTTATTGGCATCTGAATAAATTAACACCAAGTTATTAGGAACCAGATTGATGCTGGGGCGCCTGGTTGGCTCAGTTGGTTGGGCCCCCAACCTCAGCTCAGGTCATCATCTCTCAGTCAGTGAGTTCGAGCCCCGTGTCGGCCTCTGTGCTGACACCTTAGAGCCTGGAGCCTTCTTCCGATTCTGTGTCTCCCTCTCTGCCCCTCCCCCACTCACTCTCTGTCTCCCTTGCACTCTCTCTCTCTCAAAAAATAAACATCAAAAAAAAAAAATTGAAGCCAGATTAGCGCTGATGGTCATTTCACTTACGAATGTTGGCTACCAGACTGTTGTCCTGTTTTACTTCCTCAAGTTTTTTTCTGTCACCCCAAGACTGGCGCCAATAGTTTTAACTCCCCAAAACCAGTGTGGTCGGGAGCCTGCCTCCCTTCTTAAAAGACGGAACCCCATTGTCATCGAATTAGAACACTGGCTGCTTTGTTCGGGAATGTGGGAAGGAGTGGGTTTTTCCTGTGGAATATGATCGAGTCAGCTCTTTCAGAAGTATACATTCTAGGCCAGGGTTTCCTCAGAATGCATTTCGATGTGTTTGTTCTGGAACTATCAGCACATCACTTTCTGGGCTCTTTTTAATGGGCCGCGGGTAATTACTGCGGCCTCCCATCTCCGGGCACTGTGAGCTATTCAGGAGGAGAGGCGGGCGCTCGTTAGCCAGTGGCCCCTGACCCCTCCCCCCGGGGGTGGTGTGAGCCGCAATTAGAGAGCCCCTGCCAGGGGACAAGTGGTTGGTGGGGCATAAGTAATGCAATCTACCCTGTCTCTGGGTGCGTGCGGTGGGGCGAGCAGATTTGATGGTCGGATGCCTGAACCTCATAATCTGGGTCCCGTGCGTCTGGGCTTTGTGACCTTGGGAAGGTTCTTTGCCAGTGAGCCTGTTTTCGTATCTATAGAATAAGACTGTGTAGCATGATTGTGGGGATTCAATCAGGGGATGCACAGAAGGACTTGCCTCCTGGCTTGCTGACAGCACGCAGCAGGCACTCTGGGAGGACTCAGGGCTGGTGACGCTTCGTGTCCTGCCCTCTCCTTCTGCGCCCGCTCTCTGCCCCCACCGTGGCAGACCGGGGCTCTTGGCGTAAGGTCATCTTCCCGGGCTCTTGGCGTAAGGTCATCTTCCCCTGATCCACTGCGTCATTCAGGATTCTGAGGACCCACCTGGCCCCTCGACCGCGTCCTCTCCAGGGGTGGCCTCTCCCTGCTTTGTCCACCGCCCTGGTCTCAGGCTGGACTGTGTCATCTCCTGAAGTTACCTGTCCCCCTCTGAAACTCGAAGCATAACCACGCTGCTGTGTGAACTCCAGACCCTCGCACACATCCAGGTTCCTGGCGTCCCCCTCCACCCAGCCTGTTGTCACTGGGCACCGTTGACCTTTCCTTGTGCCACTGGGCAGAACGCGGCGCCTGCCTGCTGAGGGCTGCTGGAGAAGTGGTGATCACCCGCCACCCAGCATGTTGACGGTAAAGCAGCTTCAGCTGGGTCGTGGGCTCTGCTCGGTGGTTCAGGTTCCCTGCGCTGCTCTCTCTGCCTTGTGGCACAGGGACTTTTCTGGACTCTCCATGCCTTTCCCAAACGTTTTACCCCTGGCAGAGTGAGCAGGAGCCAGCGGACTTGCTGCCTCCCAGCCTTCATGCCCGCGCGTTAAGGGCCTTCCTTCTGTCCCCTCTGCTGTGACGTGAAGGAGGGACCCTCTTCCTGCTGAGGCTGATTTGCGTCATTTGTGGGTCCCCGTCCTCTCCTACCTCAGAAGATTGGTCCTTCTTTCTGTCTCCTCAGCCTCGCCCCGTCTGTGGACTGCATCCCTCAGCCTGGGACATACTCAGTTCTCGCCCATCTTTCCAGAACGCCCTTCCTCCCGTGGCCATGGCTCTTCCTCCCCTTCGCTGCCAGTGTCCCTGAACCCTCCTCCCCCCTCTCCCCAGGCCTGTTGACCTCAGGCACCTGACTGCATTATTCCTTTACCAACAGCACTGAACTTGGTGCGCAGTCCAGGGCACACCCAGTCCTGGCATTCTTGACCTTTGATGGCACAGTCTACACACATTCTTTCTGTCTTGGAGTGCTCTTTTCCGAGGGCTTCTGGGAAGCTGCTCCCTCCCCCCTGGCCTCCCTCCCAGCTCCTCTGCCCCCTTGAGAGCTGGTGTCCTCAGGGCGTGTCACCTCAGCCGAGCCCCTGCCTTGCACCCTGGCCGGGAGGGAGCGTGCCTGTGGCCTGGTTGTTATCACCACCCAGATCTTGTCTGGGTTTGGACCCATGTGCCTGCCTGCCCGCCCACTGCATACCTCCATTTTGGGATATGGTCGCCACCACTTGCTTCTCCTTTCTGCCACCTCCTCGCCACCAAGGAAGAGGTCCCCCTGTGAGCCCAGTCACATGGAGGGCACCGCTGTTCCCAGCTGCTTGGGCAGGAAGCCGGACCTTCTCCTGACTCTGTTTCTCTCACTTGTGCCCCTTCCCCTGGCACCCCCACCCCCCTCCTCCCTGAATGCCCGGCTGGCCTTGGCTGCTCTACTATTTGCTGCTAAGGTGACTTTCTTTGTTCCTTTTTAAAAAATTTTTTTAAATGTTTATTTATTGTTTGAAAGAGAGAGACAGAGCAAGAGTGAGGGAGGGGCAGAGAGAGAGGGAGACACAGAATCTGAAGCAGGCTCCAGACTCCGAGCACAGAGCCCGACGCAGGGCTTGAACTTGCAGACCGTGAGATCATGACCTGAGCCGAAGTCAGTTCCTTAACCGACTGAGCGCCCCAAAGTGACCTTCCTAAAGTGCACATCAAGTCCCTTCTCTTGTTTGCATACCTCCTGGCCTGCACACAGCCTGTTCGGGAGCCCCTCGTGGGACCCAGGAGGCTGCTGCCGCCCTTCCCTTGCTAAAGCCCTTCAGAGCTTTTCGTTTCCTCCCTCAGGTCATGCTTTCTCTCCTTCCTCCTGGACTTGGCCTCTGCTGTTCCTCTCCTGTGGAGGCTGCGTCCCGCCCCTGCTCCCTGCGTGGCCTGCTCTGGCTAATTCCTGCTCACCTTTTAGCGCTGACCTGAGGTTGGCAAAGAGAGCCTTTCCTGACCCCTGGTGACTCCTCTGTATCAGCGGTTCTCCTGGTGGCCCGTCACTGCGGATATTTTTGTCTGTGGCCCCTTGGAGGTGAAAGAAGGTCCCTGGGAGGTGTCAGTTGGATGGCGGAGGGATGCAGACATCTGCCCTGGCATGTGGCACTTGACCCAAAGGGCTGTTCTTGTGTGTGTATTGCTGGGGCCAGAGCACGTTGAGGTCATTCTTCCCAGCACCCTGCAGGCCCTCCCAGGGCGGGGAGTTTGTTGGGCTCCCTTTCCTTCCCCGTCCTCCCAGTAGTACTAGAGGTAGGCAGAAGTGCCTGGCATACAGCAGGTGCTCAATAAATGTCACATGAGCGAAGAACAAAGGTGATCTTTTTGCTCTTGTTCAGTTTTCCTAGTGCAGATTTCAGGTACTCTGTCCGTCTACCAGGGTGACGGCAGGACGTGGATCCAGAAATGGGAGTGACCCACCCAAACGGACTTTTGTCACACGTTTGGGGACATCTTCAGATCACCAGCTCTAATCAGCAGGGCCATGAAACAGAATTCCTGGGTTGTGAGATCACCGAGGCTGCTCTGACTCATGCCACAACTGGGGACAATGGACGTGTTTCTCATCCTGAAAAATCACACGTCAGAGTGCCTTTTAACCTTCCAGGGAGTCGTGCTTCTGGGAAGCGGACCTGGCAGATGGCCGCAGGTGGTGCTGGGGGCCCAGCAGATGGCCGCAGGCGGTGCAGGGGTGCCGGGGAGCTGGGCTGCAAATGGAAGATGCTTTCCTGGTGTCAGGATTCACATAACTAGATGGATATGGTTCCTTGCCATTCCTTCATTGGACATATATTTATAGTTGCCCGTTTTCTGCCCATTTTCTTGTATTTATTTATATTTATTTATTTTTAAAAATTTAAATCCCAGTTAGTTAATGTGTAGTGTAATAATGATTTCAGGAGTAGAATTTAGTGATTCATCACCTACATAGAACACCCAGTGCTCGTCCCAACAAGGGCCCACGTTAATGCCCGTCACCCATTTAGCCCTCCCCCCCCCCCGCAACCCTCAGTTCTCTGTATTTAAGAGTCTCTTATGGTTTGCCTCCTTCTCTTTTTAGTTTTCCTTCTCTTCCCCTATGTTAATCTGTTTTATTTCTTAAATTCCACACATGAATGAAATCCTGTGATATTTATCTTCTGACTTATTTCGCCTACCATAGTGCACTCCAATTCCATCCATGTTGCTGCCAATGGCACGATTGCATTCTTTTCGATCGCCGAGTAATATTGCATTGTGTATATACATCACATCTGTATCCATTCATCAGTTGATGGACGTTTGGGCTCTTTCCATATTTTGGCTATTGTTGATAGTGTTGCTATAAACATCGGGGTGCATGTGCCTCTTTGAATCACCATTTTTGTATCCTTTGGATAAATACTTAGTAATGCAGTTGCTGGGTCATAGGATAGTTCTGTTTTTTTGAGGAGCCTCCGCACTCTTTTCCAGAGTGGCTGCACCAGTTTTACGCCCATTGTCTTCATGATCTTATCTGCTGGTTTATGGATTTTATTTTCAGCCTTCCCCCTAAGGAAGCTGCTGGAGGTTGGGAGCCCCATCTGTGGTGCTCACTGGGGCTGCCCAGGACCTAGCCCAGTGCCTAGCTCCGTGCTTTCATTGAAGGAGTGGCAGGCAGGGCGGTGGGGATGGTGAGCAGACATGCAGCCCCCCGCCCCCAAGAGTTTACTGTCCTGTCCCGTAGATGGACATTAATGAGATTTCACGAAGAAATATCAGGTTGTAGCAGTGAGCAAGGGGCCCCTGGGCTTGGAGAACTGTCACCGCAGCTTTTGGCCGAGGGAGTTTGGGAAGGCTCCCCGGAGGCACGGGCAAGGGTGCCAGCTAAACGGAGGGGCAGGGCCGTTCAGATGGAGGAAGAAGTATGGTCCATGTTGGGAAATGAGGTTAGAGGAATCCCTTTCTCTCTCTAAAACGGGGCTCTAACACCTGCCTCTCCTTTCTCAGTGCTAATAACAATCAGTGGAGGCGAGGCTGGGATCGGAGTGGGGCAAACAGGTGTCCAGCCTGCTGGGTAAGAGGAGACTTCTCTTTCTTTATTAAAGTAGGCTTCACGCCCGGCGCGGAGCCCAGCTCAGGGCTGGAGCTCATGCCCCTGAGATCGAGACCTGAGCTGAGATCAGGAGTCAGACGCTTACCTGACTGAGCCACCCAGATGCCCCAAGAGTTAAAGTCTTTCAAATAGAGTCTCCTCCTACAGGCGGGGCGAGGCTGCTGGGACAGGGTTAGGAATGCTGAACTTCGTTTACCTGGCCCAGAACACCAGGGACACATTATTCTGTTTTGTGTTTAACAGCCTTGATGTACAATTGACATGCCTGGCAATTCATCCAGTGTACTTTTTTTTTTTAGTTATCACACAGTTGTGCAACCAGTGCCACAATATATAAATATAAATACAAATATAAATGTGTGTACACACACACACACACAGACACACACACACACAGGAACTTTGTTGTCTCCAGGAAACGAACCCTGCACCCATTAGCTGTCACTAGTCAATCCCAGTCTTTCTCTTGCTCCCACTAGCTGTCCCAGACCTAGCCTTTCCCAGCCCTAAGCAACCGCTAGTTTATTTTCTGTCTTTGTGGATTTGCCTGTTCTAGATATTTCACATAAATGCAGTCATATAATAATTGGCCTTTTGTGTTTGGCTTCTTTCGCTCTGTGTAAGGTTTTCATCCATGTTGTAGCATTATAGCACTTCATTTTTTTTAAAGTTTACTTATTTTGTGATAAGGAGTGGAAGAGAGAGAGCAGGAGAGAGGAAGAGTGAAAATCCCAAGCAAGCTCTGCACTGCCAGCACAGAGTCTCATTCGGGGCTCGAACTTGTGAACTGTGAGATCATGACCCGAGATGAAGTTGGATGCCTGATCGACTGAACCCCCCAGGCACCTCCCACTCCCATTTTTTAAATTAGATTATTACTATTGTAAGGGTTCTTTATATGTTCTAGATTCAAGAGCCTTGTCAGATGTATGGTTTGCAGATTATTTTCTGCTCTTCTGTGTTATTTTCTTAACTTTCTCAGGGATCTTATTTGCAGCACAAAACTCTTTAGTTTTGATGGAGTCCAATTTATCTTTTGGTTACTTGTGCTTTTCATGTTATAACTAAGAAACTGTTGCCTCACTTAAGATCATGAAGATCTATTCCTGGATTTTCTTCTAAGAGTTTTATGGTTTTAGCTCTTACATTGAGGGCTGTGACCGTTTCAAGTTCGTTTCTGTGTCTGGGGTGAGGCAGGAGTCCAGTGCATCTATGACAGATCCTGCAACGTTGCCGAACCCGTTTATTAGTTCTAACAGCTTTTTAGTGCATTTCTTAGGATTTGTAATATACAAGATCGTGTCCTATGCAAACAGAAGTAGAAGCTTTCCTTCCGCCTTTCCAGTAAGAGTTTATTGCATGCTCTCGCCTCGTTGCTCTGGCTAGAACTCCAGGATAATGTTGGATAAGAGAGGCAAGAATGGGCGTCCTTGCCTTGTTCCTGATCACAGGGGGTAAATGCATTCTGTCATTAATAAGCGGGAGGTTTGCTGTGGCTTATTCATAGACGCCCTTTCTCAGGTTGAAGAAGTTCTCCTTTATTTCTAGTCTGTGGAATGTTTTATCATGATAGAGTGCTGAATTTTGTCGAATGCTTTTTCTGCATATATGGAGATGGTGATGTAGTTTTGGTCCTTTGTTTTATTAGTGTGGTATATTGCGGTAAATGATTTTCAGATTATTACCTCATTACTTTCTTGTATTATTTTTCAGGACTTCCATAAAATGAAAATGCTTTTGAAATAGAGACTTCTGAGTAGAAATTGCTTCTGCTCGGAAGTTGTTTCTCACTGAACTAAGGTTCTTTGTACTTTGGATAATGAACCCATGAGAGAGGTTGCTTCCTAGTATATGTTTCAGAGAAGAAATACAGGTCTTGGCGCTGGTGGCAGACAGGCTGTCCCCCTCCCTGGGGCTGGTCACTGCTGTGGCTGCATCTCTAATATTGAAGTCGCCCCTGACCTGCCGTGGTTGGGGAGTGTTTCTAATTATACTGACCTCCTGGCTCCTCTTTAAAAAGAATAATGATCCTGAGTTCTTCTGAGCAGGGAATGCTGGCCTCCTTTGTGAAGACTGCGTTGGGAAGGATGCTTCTGTGGAATTTGATCCCCGGGAACTCCGCTTCAGCGTTCTTGCTGATCCTGCTCCCCTTTTTGGAGTCCGGATTAGTGTATCTGCAGCCATCATTGTGCGTTTATGGGCAGCAGCCTAGCAACCATTTCATGGCGCTCAGCTGTCTCAGTCTGTCCCCGCCTGTCACCCTCCTCCTGCCTGCCCCCCTATCTCTCTCCCTTCCCCCATTCCCCTTTTCTTCCCCTGGCCTCCTCCTCCCCTTTTCTCTGGGCTCCCCTCCCCCATTCCCTCTCCTGCACTGTCTCCCCTCTTTTCCCTTCCCTCCTCTCTCCTGGCCCCTTCTTTTCTCTTGCCAGTTCCCTCCTCCTGACCCTTACCCCCCTAGGTCTCCCTTTGTCTTGGGAATCCTTTGTCCTTGCTGTGACCCCAGGCTCCCTCCCCCCCACCCCCTCTGCCCTGTGAGCAAATCTCTCTAGTTTCTGATGGTGTTTCTGGCCTTTTGCCTGTGGACTTCTCTTCACTAGGAGACCCTGTGTCCTGTTCTCCCCACTCAAGTGGGGGGCAGTGGGAGACCCAGTTTTCATGGTCTGCAGGGTCTGGCCAATTCTGAGCTGGTCCCTGGCCCTGCTTTCCAGTATCCCTGGTTCGCACAGTGGCCAGCGCCTCCCCCACCTTCCCCAGGGGACTTGGTTGGAAGATTTGAAAGAGGACAGTGCTGTGGTTTCCATGAGCTGTTGATGACCTGATGGGCGGCCTTTAAAATACCTTCGGTTGGTGGGAGACCCTGTATTTTAAAGAAAACAAAATGATTGCCATGGTCTTGGTTTAATAGTTTGAAAATGGAAACGTTCGTCATCTGGTTGTGATGCTTTGCCCTGATCTTCAGCAGTGGGTTGGCGTGGACAGAACGGGAATTCTGCGAAGCAGCCCGTTCTCTTGATTTGCTGGCCCCTGGTCTGGGTAGAAACTTACCTCTCCGGTGGCCCTAGGTACCTGACTTAGATTTGGGGCCTAAAAACTAATGCTGGCAATTTATTTATTTATTTATTTGTTTGTTTATTTATTTAGAAACAGGGTGAGTAGGGGAGGGGCAGAGAGAGAGAATCCCAAGTCCACGCTGTCAGCACAGAGCCAAATGTGGGGCTCAAACTCCTGAGCCTGATCACAGCCTGAACCAAAGTCGGATAGTTAACCGACCGAGCCACCCAGGCCCCCCTGGAATTTAAAAATAATGTTTTTTCCTGCCTCAGAGTCTTAACACCCCTCTCCCGCCCTACTGCCCCACTCCACAGTTCTCAGTTTTGTTTTGTTTTGTTTTAGAGGTCATTTGAATATCGTTTGTGTCACGCGGAAGTTTTCTCTGTATAGGACGGCAGGTTTCCTAGAAAGTAGTCAATAAATCGGATTTGCCAGTACAAGTTTCATCTTCTGTGCCAGGAGGCCCGGCTGCAGAGCCAGACCGCCCAAGTTCAGGGCCCGTCTGCGCCGTCTGCCGGCTGCGGGGGCTGTTTCTCCTGCGCCTAGACTTGCAGGCCCGTCCTGCGGGGGCTGGGGGGGGCCCTTCTTCAAGGGGTGGAGAGGGCGAGGGAGGCGCTGCGGGTCCGGTGCTCGTGAGTAAACGCCACTTACCGGTTATGACTGTGTAGTTACAAAGGTCAACGATGGAACCAGCCTTGAGCTTGCTGCCAGTTTTCTTTAGTTTCTTTCCTGTGTTCTGTTTTTTCACTTGAATTCCATGATTCCTCTGGATTCTTAAGTTAGCCCAGTTTAAGAAATTAGAGCTGTAAGACCTACTTACTTGAAGAAAATAAAATCCTTATTGGCTGAAGCCTGCCTGTTTCTTAAAAACATCAGGAAAAAAAAAAGATGTGGCTGATTTGAAATGTGATGGTTGAAACTTCTCAGAGCAGAAACTATTGGTACCATAAACCGCTCAGGACACATTTTATAACGCATTACGTCTCTATAAATGTATACCTTTTCATTTTATAACTATTTAGAAGCTGGACTCCTACTTTCATTTAAGGGAACCTTCCTGTGCAAACTGGTTCATAGTATAGAGTTTTATTTTGCTTTTTTATTTTATTTTAGAGAGAGCGCACATGAGTGGGGGAGAGGGATGAGGGGGGAGGGAGGGGGAGAGAGAGAGAGAGAGAATTGGAGGGAGGGGGAGAGAGAGAGAGAGAGTGAGAACCGTAAGCTCAGTGTGGAGCCCTACGTGGGGCTCAGTCCTATGACGTTGGGACCATGACCTGAACGGAAGTCAAGTCCAAGGCTCAACATACTGAACCATCCAGCCGCCCTAAGAGTAGAGTTTTAAAGGTATAATCACATCATTAGTCAGTTCATTTCAACGCAAACTGAATGCTCCCGGTGAGGTCGGCCACCATGAACTGTGACCTAGGCCTCTGCCTCCGTGAGGCTCACGCTTAAAAGCGAGTCCGCTAGATGCTTGGCTCTCCGCACGCTTGGGACGAGGTCGGGGTCCAGTCTGCACCCTGGCCGCCAGCTGTGCTGTGATGCCGAGGCCGGGCCATCGGGCTTCCACTCTGAGCCGAGACTCCTTCACTGGGGATGGTTAGCATCAGGCCAGTGTGTTTAGTAAAGTGAAGCAAGGCCCAGTGTACCCTTTGTTCAGACACTTCTGAATCCAGCCCACTCCCCCGGGCCGTTGTTAGCATTGTCCATTACATATAAAGGTCACTTTAAAAACCTGTGTATTGGATGGGGCGCCTGGGTGGCTCAGTCGGTTAAGCGTCCGGCTTCGGCTCAGGTCACGATCTCACGATTTGTGGGTTCGAGCCCCGCGTTGGGCTCTGTGCTGACTGCTAGCTCAGAGCCTGAAGACTGCTTCGGATTCTGTGTCTCCCTCTCTCTCTCTGACCCTCCCCTGCTCGAGCTGTCTCTCTCTGTCTCTCAAAAATAAATTAAAACAGAAAAACTTAAGAAAACCCCACCTTGTGTATTGGAGCTTTTTAATTATTTGAATTTTAGATAATTAAAAGGTTTAGCACATCGTGAGCGGTGCCCCTGTGCCTGCTGTGTTGAGCCTGCAGAGAACTGTCTTCTACTGTCGCCTCCCCCTGCTGGCGGGCCAGTGGCTGTCCTGTTAACGTGTGCTCTGGGGCAGTGGTCTCCGAACGTTGTGGCAGAGGAAAACCAGGACTGACCCACTTGGGTAGCAGATACCAGATTTGGAGCTGGAGGCTTTGCCTTGCTCATCATGGTGTTGACTGGGCACCTGCAATGTTCTTTCTTTTGTTGATCCAAGTCTGCCCTAGAGCATACTTGGAAAGTAAAATCACGCATCTGGTGCCGTTCGGGAGCTCCCAGGAGACCCTCTGGAGGCCATAGCTTGGGAAGCAGGGGAGAGTCCACCTGGGGAGAGCAGATGTGGGCTGTGGGTGGTGCCCCTCTGCTGCCCTGCCTGGCTGCTTCTAGAAGGTCTTCCCCCTTTGGAAGAATGTGTTGGCTCATGGACCAGCGGGCTGGATAAACCCGTTGGTGCCTGGAGCTCCTGTGGCTCCCTGCCCCCTTCCCGGGAAGGTGGTCCTTGGAGGATGTCTCCTGAGTGCTTGGAGAGGGGGAACGAGTCCCTGTGTTTACGGTTAAGTTTGGATTTAGGCTGGAAGGTGCAGAGTCTGCTAGTATTTATAGTTCTTGTTTTGGGCAGAAGCAGTATAAATATTTTCCATTAAGACTAACTCCCAGTCTGTAAACCCATCAAACACTGCTGGGTCATATTTCTGGTGTTAATTGACTGGTTTTCTCCTTTTCTTAACGTAAGTGAATGCTCTTTGATTGTCCATTCCGAATATCATGAATTTTGGTATTTCCTGAGGACCCTGAAATAACTATTCTTTGGTTCAGTAGGGTGGCCTTGGTTTCATTGAATTTTTAAGGGACAGTGCAGACCTCGGCTGAAATTGGAGGTGCCTATATATTCATTTTAGCCAATTCAGAATAACATTTTAGTGCCTAATATTTAAATTCATTCTTGGGGCCCCTGGGTGGCTCCGTCAGTTGAGCATTCAAGCATTCGACTCTAGATTTCAGCTCAGGTCTTGATCTCATTGTTCTTAAATTCCGAGTCTTGAGTCAGGCTCTGTGCTGATGGTGCAGAGCCTGCTTGAGATTCTCTCTCTCCCTTGCTCTCTCTGCTGTCCCCTCCCCCAGACAAACAAACTTAAAACAATTCCTTCTTTACATTAAGCATGGTCAAGGTATTAGGCTGCCTTTTTGTTTTTTTAAGTGAAGCAGTTTTGGGGCGCCTGGGTGGCTCAGTCAGTTGAGCGCCTGACTCTTGATTTCAGTCACGATCCCAGAGTCATGGGATTGAGCCCCTCATTGGGCTGTGTGCAAAGTGTGGAGCCTGCTTTAAGATTCTCTCTCTCTCTCTCTCTCTCTCTCTCTCTCTCTCAGGGCGTGTGGGTGGCTCAGTCGGTTAAGTGTTTGACTTTGGCTCAGGTCTTGATCTCTGTGCTCCTGGGTTTGAGCCCTGCATCGGGCTCTGTGCTGACAGTGCAGAGCCTGCCTGGGATTCTCTCTCTCTCTCTCTCTCTCTCTCAAAATAGCAAACTATAAAAAAAAAAAGATTTCCTCTCTCTCTCTTCTCCCCCACTCACACACGCTCTCTCTAAAATAAAATAACAGCAACAACAAAAAATACCCAGAAGTAAAGCAGTTTTGAAAATGTATAATTATTTATTACATCCCTGAAATATCTTTCTATATTCAGTGGAGACAAAGTGGAATGTAAGTGGTTCCACACAAGCCAGCCTTTTGGTGGATCTGGAAGAGAGAAAAACGGGCTCAGTTAAGATGTACTCTTTTCCATTTCTATCCCTCAGTTCTGGGTGTGACATTCATCAGGTGGAGAGAAAAGAAGGAGACAACTCGGAAACTCCCGAGAAAGATCAGCCCATAGATATCTCTGGTTGACTTTTAAAATGAAAAATAGTGACTCTGTTTTTCATACAATAGCCAGTTTTAAAGGTTCTGTGATTTAGGACAGAACAGAGATGAAAGCAAAGACACTACCCCAAATCATACTGTTCAGAAATAACCAATGTTGGTGTGTACAGGGCATCTTGCCGGAAAATCTCCTGTGTGTGTGTGAGGTCCACTTGACTTTTTTTTTTAATCAATTCATTTTATCAAGACAATCACATGCACATAACTTTTTAAAAAACCCTTTTTATTATAAAATGAAACATAGACACAAACCGCACAAAACCATGAGTAGCACTGTGAATTTCTCTTAGGTAAAGGCCTTCTGTAGTGCGGCCCAGTTCAGGAAGTAGACTTGTCAGCCTCTGCAGGAGCCCCTCACCCTCGCTCCAGAGGTAACCGCCGTTCAGACTTTTGTCATGATCACTAGGCGCCATGATTTATTTTTGTCTGTTTTTTTAAAAACTTGGTACGTACTTTACGTCTTCTAATATATAGGCTCCCTCTTCCTTCGCTTCCTCTTCCTCAGGTGATTGAATAGCCCAGGCCTCTGGGCCTGTGGAGTTGACCACAGCTCTGAAGTAGGTCTACATTTGTGCGCACTCACGGTGCAGGTCAACATGGTCTTCCGTCCAGTGTATTTCCCGCTAATGTCGTGCACATAGTTTCTAAAAAGTTAACACCAGGAGGCCAGTGGAAACAACTGTAATTTCCACATCCCGCCTGCTCAACTCTCTTATTCCCTGGAAGTCACAAGCTTTGAGTTTTGTCTTCTCATCCTTGCTTCTGTAGTTCTAATTGTCCTGGCGTGTTTATTTTATTCTCACACTCGGTCGGTAGTTGGACTGGGTATAGAATTCTCTCTTGGGCGAGAAAACTTTTCCCTCAGAATTCTGAGGGCCATGCTCCTGTCTTTTAACCTTCAGTAATATTGTTGGACCGTTCTGATTCCTGATCCTTTGCCTGTCACTCAACTTTTTAGAAGCCTCTGAAATTTTAGGATTATGTGTAGGATGTTTTTCACCCATTACACTGGGCATTCAATGGGCCCTCTCCATCTGGAAATGTATATTCTTCAGTTCTAGGAAACATAATTTTTATATATAATGTAAATATAAAGAAATATTTATTGTATGATATATAGATATAAATATATAATCCTATATATAATTTTCACATAGTCTTTCTATAATTTTTTGATAGTTTTTTCCTGTTACTTTCCCTTTTTTTTTCTATTCTGGAGCTCCTTTTATTGGCTATGGTATCCCGAGGATGGGCCCCCTTTTTTTCTTATCTATTTTTCTCTATTATTAACTCATATTTTTCTTTTGGAGATTTTCTCAGCTTTATTCTGAGTTCTTTCATTTTTTTGTTTGTTTTTACATTTTATTTATTTTTGAGAGAGAGAGACAGCGTAAGCAGGGGAGGGGCAGAGAGAGAGGGAGACACAGAATCTGAAGACAGGCTCCAGGCTCTGAGCTGTCAGCACAGAGCCCGATGCAGGGCTCGAACCCACAAACCTTGAGATTGTGACTCCAGCCAAGTTGGATGCTCAACCGACTGAGCCCCCCAGGCGCCCCTCATTCCTTATTTCTACTGTCAGTTAATTTCCAGTATTAATTTGTGAAAGGTCACTCTTGTCCTCTAAGTGTCCCCCTCCCATTTTTTTGGAATAGCATCCTATTTGTAGATTTTGGAAACAATGTTTTCTCTCTCTGAAGGCATTAATGATAATATTTTGAAATTTGCTTCTGGTCCCTGCATTGTCTGTTTCCTGTTTTCTGGTTGCCTTGATGTCTGTCTACAAGTTAGAAGCTTTTTTCAAATGTCTGGTGGTCTTTGCTTGTGTGGGGAGTGGGGCTCTCTGTTGGCGTCGTCTGTGCAGAGTGGGGCTTCTTGAGTAAGTGATATGAGTCCGGTGAGTGAGGGGCACTTAGCCATTTTCACGTTTTCACTTTGAGTGTCAGTAGTTGTTTCCTTGGGTGCTGGTCAGGTTCCCCAGAGGGGCTCCGCTGTCTCCTGCCTGCCTGCCGGTGTTCTGTGAATCCCAAGTCAGGGAAGTGAGCAGGGGAAACGTAAACACACTCCTCTATTTTTAACCCAGTCTCAGTCCTTCCTGGTGCTGTAGGCACAGTGCTTCTAGGGCGCAGTTCAACTTCCTGCCTCTGGGTTTCTGTTGCGGTGGAGAAAGAACCATTGCCCGGATGGTCAGGCCAACAGGCTCTATGGACGCTGGCAAGGTGTCGGATTCCGCACGTGTGCACCTGCTAATCCCAAGCTCGCTCTCCCTCTCCACCCCCACGGCTCAGTTCCCGAAACCCCGAGCCGTCTCAGACTCCCTCCCTTCTCCTGCGGGCCCCCTGCAGGCCCTGGTTACAGGTGGTTCTGCTCTGCTTTGGGCAGGTGGAGCCAGCGCCTGCTATTTTTCATCTTCTGGAAAAGGTTTGAAAATTTTCACGTTCTCTTCCTTTCTTTTGTCGCTAAAGTTTATTATATCTTAATTTTTTTTTTTTTGTGGGACTTCGGGGCGTAAAGTTGAAGTTCCTCTGGCCCTCCATGCCCAGCGTGGAGCCCTATAGGGCTTGAACTCATGACCCTGAGATCAAGAGTCGGATGTTTAACCCCGTGAGCCACCCAGGAACCCCAAGCTGACTATTTTGAAGGCAAGGTTTTATTTTTAAGTTCAGAAAAGCTAGCCATTGTACGTGAGTCCAGTTTAGAGTCAACTTCTTAGCTGTCGTCTTCGTGGTGGTGGGGGATCTCCTGGTGTGTCATTGTTCAGCAGCCTAGCAGACCTCTCGGCTTCTGAGTTAACCTCTGTGAACGTGAGGGCGGGGCTGAGCGCTCTGTGACCCGTCCTCCCATAATTCACGAGGGGACCGTCTTCATCCCACGGCAGGCAGGTGGGCAGCTCGGGGGGAATCCATGCCTTCTCATTTTCCTCTGCAGCGGGGACAGCGTCAGCCCTGTTCAGAGGTCCGGGGCTCCCTTAGCGGGGACTGCCCCTTCCTTCACCTGCAGCTTGGGCCAGCACCTCTGCACTGCGTTCTTGCTTTGGCTCTGGTCTGTGCTCACGCTCCCGTTTGGTTAGCCGAGTAGCTGTGCGATAGCCCAGGACCCGAGTGAGCTGGCCCTCAGAGGCTCGTTAGAAGAGGGCTGGCTCTGCCACGGCAGGTGGGTGAGCACGTAAGGAGGGAAGGACAGTGATGGGTGATAAGTATGTGACCTCAGATGGTGAGCCCTCCAGCTTTTATTATTTTTTAAAAAATGTTAATTTTAAAGAATTGTTTTAATGTTTATTTTTGAGAGAGACAGTATGAGCATGGGAAGGCCAGAGAGGGAGACACAGGCTCCAGGCTCCGAGCTGTCAGCACAGAGTCCAACGCGGGCCTCAAACCCACAAGCCATGAGATCGAGACCTGAGCCGAGGTCCTACGCATAACCGACGGAGCCATCCAGGCACCCCGAGACCCCCGTCTTTTAAATCATGACAGACAGTGGAGTTCTGGCTCTTTCATTCCCAATTCCCAAGAACCCAGTCCTGGTGTCTGTCTAAATGTGGCTTAGATCGTTTTTTCCTTCTAAGAGTTTTTTTTTAAACTTCTCCCCCTTCTAGTCCCATCATCTCAACTGCCTGGCGACACCCTGGTGACTCATTTGGAAGCCTTCCTGACGCAAAGCTGCCCTCTGACCTTGTGATGGGACAGCTTGGCAAGTGCCAGCCTTTTTGTTCCCCTCAGAGTTTTATTTATTTTGAGAGGAAAAGAGAGAGAGTGAGGGAGAGCGCGAGAGCCCATGGCACAGGTGGGAGAGGAGGGGCAGGGGGGCGGGGGGAGAGAGTCCAAGCAGGCTCTGTGCGGTCAGTGCAGAGATCCTGACCTGAGCCAAAGTCAAGAGTTGGACGCCGAGCCGACTGAGCCACCCAGGCGCCCCTGCCCAGCTTTTGAATTCTGAAATTTGCTGGCTCCCTCAGAAGCAGGGAGTGAATCAGTGAAGCCCAAACTCACAAAGAACTTAAAGATAATTAAGAGTCAGAGGTGCCCCCCCCTCCCCGGGCATGGCACCAGCCCCGGGCCGAGGAGGTCGGTGTATTGGTGTGTTGGGGGCACTGGGCTTGACATGGCTGCTGGTGAAGAGCAGCGGCCCCTCTGTGGTCCCCAAGCGGCCGCTTCACACGGGAGCTTGTCTGAGACATCAACTCTTGGGTCTTTCTCCACACAGAGAAGCTCGGGGATGGGGTGCAGCACTCTGGTTTAACAAGCCCTCCGGAAGGTTCTGATGCGTGCCAGCTGGTCTAGAGGACCTTACAGACTCAGAAGGCAGCCCTCGTGGACTTAGCTTAGTGGCACAGAGCCTGGAAAATCGTTTCCCGAGGGAGCAGTAGTCATTCCGAGGTTTCCTGAGTGGACTGTCCGTCTGGCATCACTGCCTAAGGCCCCTGTGCCATTGGAACCATCAGCCTGCGATTTGGGCGAGTAGCCCACTGAACCAAAGGCACGATTAAATCTTTTTCTCTATTTTAGAGAAAGAGAGAGAGCGCGTGCGCGCGTGAGTGCACACTTGCCCGCATGCATGATGTGGGGAGCACAGGGGAGGGAGAGGATCTTAAGCAGGCTCCACATTCAGTGCACAGTTCAACTCGGGCTCCATCCTGCGACCCTGGGATCCTGACCTGAGCTGAAATCAAGAGTTGGATTCTCAACTGACTGAGCCACCCGGGCCTGGGCGTCCCAGGCCTGATTAAATCTTTTAGGAAAGAATGACTTGTCTCGTTCTGCATCATGTGAGTAGCTGGTGACGTCTGTGTGCAGGGACGTCGGTGATCAGAGCAGCAGCGTCCCGGAGGTTTCCTTCCAGTGTGCACCCCGTGTGTGTAGGGCTGCGATGTCACACTGTGTGCGTTGTTCTGTATCGCGCTCCCTTCCTCCCCCAGACCCATCACGAAAGAGCCCTCTAAGGACCGAGGCGGCAGGTGGCCCCAGGACTTGGGTTTCAGCCATCAGAGGCACCTACCTTCGCTCTGAGCAAAGTGGGGGGCCAGGTGCCCGGGCCGTCAAGAAGTCGTTTGTCTGTGGCGTTTGGGGTTGTTGGTGCTCCTGGTTCATCTTGAACCTTCTTTTAAGAGGAGAAAGGCAGGAGGGGCCAACTGGCCGGGCCACTCCATTGCCATTCAGATTCCCGGAGGCTGCAAGGCGGCTGAGTGGTGTTTTTCATGTGCTTCGGGGAACAAAGCCGCCCAGTTCTTTCCTCCCCAACAGTGGCCGTTTCTGTGAGCTCCTGCTTCTCCCAGCGCTGCCCCACACAATGAAACCTTTTCTCTTCCGTTTGTTTAAGCTGGTGGACCTTATGGACTCTGTCTAGTTGACTTTTATCTGATGTTTACAGTTAGTGTAGTGTGATAGCGGACTCGCTCTTTGCACAAAGAAGTAGCAAAGGTGGGTGATGGTGCCCCCCTCCCCTCTCCCAGGGGAAAAAAAGGCACTCAGTGAGTGAGAAAATGCCACACACAGCCCCTTTCAGAATAAGGGTCAAATTGGTAGCAAGGGAAGAGGACCCGTAGGGCCGGCTGGATGCTTTGGGATCTGGGGGGTCTCCCCTGTTGGAAGGGGCGCTGGGTGTTCTGAGCCAGGTCCCCGCTCTGTGGGGTGGACTCCTTTCCTCCTGGAGGCAGGCGGAGACTGGAGCGCCTGCCTCCCTGCCCCCACCCCCTGAGCTCCAGGCCCAGAGGAGCCGGCAAAGGCTGGGTAGGCACCCGTGCCCCGGGCCTGCTCTGAGCCAAGTTCACACTGACCCCGCTTGGCCCGGCTCGGCAGGTAGCGCAGGGCTGAACTGGCCTGAGCAAGGAGGTGTCCTGAGTCCAGGGACCTTGCCTTTCTTCCCGCCTTGATCTGTCTTCTGGGAGTGGAATGAGACCCCAGACCCCTGTTCGCTTTTTCCGAGCCTTGTGTAGATTTATTGCTCATCTCACACGTTTGGGACTTGAACTCTCTATTCCTGCAGACTGCCTACCCTACCCTACCCCGCTGCTTATGACAACAGCTATGAGAAAAGATAGTGGGATGCCTACAGGTCTGTGTCAGTTTTAGTAGAAGTTTCTCTTACGACTCTGGCTCCTTCTGAAGAAGCTTCCCTCTGGCCTATGACGAGGATCTAGCATAGATGGGGACCTGTGCTTAAGAATCTTGCATAGGGGTGTGTGTGTGTGTGTGTGTGTGTGTGTGTGTACACACATGTGCAGAACTGTGTATGTCTGTAACGGAAACACAGCTACCATTTATTGAGGGCACATTATGTGCCAAGCATGTGCCAGGCGCTTAGCATAATCAATAAGCACTTGTGGAGTGAATGATCTCCCTCAGTTCTCCCTTTGGCCGGAGCGCGCAGCCTGGCCGGCTCGCTGGCCCCCCTGCTGCCCTGCCTTGTCTGGGCCCCCGGGCGGTCCACAGACCCAGACGCGCCCCGTGCAGCGAGAGCCTCGCGGCCTGGCATCGAGCTCAGCTTTCAACATCGATGGGAGGCCGCGGGAGGATCAGGCAGAGGCCGCCTGCCCCAGCTAACCGGTTGTGAGCCAGACCAGGAGTCAGGGATTTCCCCTCCTCGCGTGAGTGCAAGAGGCCGTGTTTTCCTGGGGGGACTCCGTGATTTCCTCTGAAAATGGCCTTCTGTTGTTTCATGACTGTCATACTTGTCCCTGGCAGGGTTGACACATTTCTAAAATACGTTACGATTTATTTACATATGGTGGAGAGTGGAGAGAACTGGGTGATTTTATTCACTGGAGCAGATACAGCCAAGTCAGCTCGAGGGGATTCATTCCCCGTTTTCCAGACTAATCATTGACATGGTTGTATCTGAACTTTTGTTTGTAGTAGGTCAGTTGTGGCTGCCCAAAGCTGTAGACTTGTGGAAATAGTTTTTTAATTGTTTGTTTATTTATTTTGAGAACGAGAGAGGGCATGTGCATGCACAGGGGAGAAGCAGAGAGGGAGAGAGGGAGAGGAGGAGAGAGACAGAGCGACAGAATGAATCCCAAGCAGGCTTTGAGCTGTCCGCACAGAGCCCGACATGGGGCTCCATCTCAGGAATTGTGAGATCGTGGCCTGAGTGGAAATTGAATCAGATACTCAATTGACTGAGACACCCGGCTGCACCTGAAAAAAGTTTTATTTTTCAAATTGCCTTACAGCGAAGTAGATATTTCTCTTTTGGTGTCCAGTTCTGTAAGTCTTCACATGCGTGGAGTTGTTAGCCACCACTCAGATACAGAGTCGCCCTTTGCCCTGAAAATCCTGCCCTGTCTCTTCATAGCCCCTCCCTCCTGTAGACTTTTTACAAAGTTAAAAAAAAATACGGGCTTTATTGGGACAGTAATGCACATACCGTACAGTTCGCCCCTTTAAGGAGAGAATCCACAGGTTTTCAGTGTATTCCGTGTGCCGCCATCACTGTCATCAACGTTAGAAGGCTTCCGGCACCCCAGAGAGAACCCCGTGTGCGTTAGCAGGCGCTCCCCACCTCCTCAGTTCTCCGGCCACAGGCACCGGCCGTCTACCTTCTCTTCCTGCAGATTTGCCTATTCTGAAGATGTCACGCAGATGGAACACTGTAATACGCGGTGCGTGGTGTTTGGCCTTTTCCGCTTAGCATCATGTTTTCCAGGTTCATCTGCGCTGTACCACGCGTCCGTCCTCCGTTCCTTTTTATTGCTGGGTAGTAGTCTGGGTAAATGCCCCATTTTGTTTTATCCATTCGTCAGTTGAGTTTTCGGGTCGTTTGCACTTTCTGCTGCTTTTACGAATAACGCTGCTCTGGACGTTGACAAACTAGTTTTTGCATGGACGTGCGTTTTCACTTCTCGTAGGTGACTCCCTGTGAGCGGAGTTGCTAGCTCGTGTGGTGACCTTTGGAGGCACTGCTGGGCGGCTTCCCAAAATGGCTGCTCCATTTTGCATCTTCCCGTAAGCAGTGCGTTAGGCCCCCAGTGTGTCCACCAGCTTGCCGGCACTTGCCACTGACCGTCCTTCTGATTTTAGCGGTTCTAGTGGGTGGGACGCCAGAGCGCAGTGTGGTTTTGATTTGCATTTCCCCAACGGGTGATCGTGTTGAGTGTCTTTTCATGCGCTTATTGGCCATTTGCCACACACACTTGTGAAATTATTTTGTTCATATATATCTTGGGTGAATATCCGGTAAGTGCTTAAAATAGTTCAACACAATATTTTGTAAACAAAAACACACCCTTTTCTCTTATATCACTGGTCTTTCAATTACACTTAGTGTATATATTAACTAACATTAAATAGACCGTATCACCAAGTGAATATCAGAAATTGTGAAATTAAAAGCATTTTTTAATTCTGTGCACTTCGAATTCTTACAGAAACAAAGCAAGAATTCCTGCTTTTTAATGTCTCAACTGCATCCTAAAAGTGTGTATTTTTCAAATCTTAAGCTTAGATGTGTGCCGCGTGAGCATACAATATCAAATACTCAGGATTTATATAAAAATTCACGGGTTCTTACTTTTTTCTGGCTCTGATTGTAATCATAGACTGCTCTCCAGCCTCTTTAACACCTTCACTGACATTTCTATTTACAATACTAGGGTTTTAAAAGTAAAAATCTTGTGCGAGAGACGAAGTACCAAAGTTGTCTCAGTCAGAGGAGCCAGTTGACTGTGGATTTGAACCAACCCGTAACCGGAGTCACGCTGAGCCGCTATGAATAGAACAGGCCTGGCGAAGGTCACCTTCTGCCTCAGCCGCGCAGACGCGGCCACTTCCTGGCCCCCTAAGATCATGACGGTGGGAAGCAGGGCCCTGGTGCAATCATTAAAGTCACTGTCACAGGTGGATTACTCTTTGACCTGTAGACCACCTGGATATCCAGTGCGACTTTGAGCATCCAGGAGATGGGGTAGTCTTACGTAAAGATGGCTGGGACTTAAGCTTCCGGAAGCCTAGAGCTCAGTTTTGGGCAAGTGATCTTTTTTCCTACATAGGCTAACACGTTCCTAATGGTGCTTTCTTTCCTTTCCTCTGACAAGAATTTGGGTTTTGTGCCATCTTCAGCTTCCTTTGCAGTATGTGGGGGGGTAGGGGTGGGGAGGGGCACGAGGTGGGTGCTGATCCACCTTGACCTTCACTGTGGCCCCATCCTTGCGGTGGCTTTGACGTGGGCGGTGGCAGTCGGGACAAATCTGCCTCAGTCTCCTGAGGAGGGTTCTTCTCGTGAGAGAAGAGAGACAGAGACACGTGAAGACTGCCTCTCTCCTTCCCATGGACGCTGGCTGGCCTGCGCTCTGTCTGCCGCCCTCGCCTCGCTGTCTGAGGAGAACCAGCCTGCGGGCCACCCTGGCGTACTCCTCGCGTCCGCCCGGAGCAGGAGGGACAGCGGGTCGTGGGGCTGGCTCTGACTCCTCTGCCTCAGGCCATCTGTCCTTCCTCCATAAAGCGTCCTACACCTTGGAAGACTCACCCTTTTAACCTGCCCCTGGGCCTGCCCCTGTTAATCACAGTTTGAAGACACTGAAAAGTACAACCGAGTAGATTTTTTTTTTAATGCCAATAAATCTGAGCAAGTCATTTCAGGCCGAGCTCAGACTTCACTTCCTCCTTGGTCCTTCCCGCACCTGCCCTCTGCCCAGGGCGAATGAGATTCTTGGTGCACCTTTGAACTCTCCTGGTGTTGCTCACATTTTTCTTCCTGCTCTGCCTCCGGGGGTATTTTGATGGGAAGCCAGACCTGTTCCCAGCTTCTGGGCCAGTTGCCCCTCCGAGTCTCTCTCCTCATGTTTGTTTGTTTAATGTTTGTTTATTTTTGAGAGGGCATGAGTGGGGGGAGGGGCAGAGAGAGAAGGGGTCAGACCGACTGAGCCCGATGCGGGGCTTCAACTCATGAACCGTGAGATCATGACCTGAGCCAAAGTCGGATGTTCAGCTGACTAGTCACCCAAGTGCTCCTTAAATTTATTTTTATTCTTAAGTGTTTATTTTTGAGAGACGGAGGGAGAGAGAGAGAGAGAGAGAGAGAGACAGACAGACAGACAGACAGAGCGCGAGCGGGGGAGGGGCAGAGAGAGAGGGAGACACAGAATCCGAAGCAGGCTCCAGGCTCTGAGCTGTCAGCACAGAGCCCGACGCAGGGCTTGAACCCATGAAGCGTGAGATCATGAGCTGAACTGGAGTGGCCTGCTTACCCGGCTGAGCCCCCCAGGCGCCCCCTCCTCATGTTTAAAATGTGGGCCATACCCATGTCCGTGGCAGTTCGGATCACATGAAATAAGGCTTGTCTGTGGTGTCCTTTCCCTCTTAACCTCTCCTTTGTCGTGCTCGTCTTCGTGAAGGGACATGAAGACCAGAGGAACCCTGAGAGCCCCCAGGCCTGTGTCCTGCCCAGTGCAAAGGTCTCACATCCAGCCCGTCCTCACCCATCCTTTGTTTGGCCCCTTGAGTTGTTGAGCTTACCGCCTCTGCCCCAGTGGCCTCTGGGAGAGTAACTTACATGTATTTAAATGATTTCTTTGGACTCTACCTTGCCTTATTTTCGCACCTTGTCCTCTGCTTTCAGGAATGTCCAAGATCATTGTCTAGGGCCCTTCATTGCCGTATATGCGGAAGATTTAAAACACACTAAACTACTAGGCAACTAGTTAAGTGATGGTTTGTCCATTCAGTGGATCGCTGTGCATATGTGAAAGGCAAAGAGACCTCTCTGTGCGCATTGATAGTGACCAGAGACACGCTGCGAAGCCAGGAAAGCAAAGTGCAGAGCTGCTGCCTTTTATATTAAAGACACGTAGACCCACCATATGTCACCACAGGTGGTGTTACCTCTGAGAAAGGAAAACATGCTGCAGAGCGAATTGCAAGGTATCATTGGCTGTTATAAGACAGGCTTTGATTTCAGAGATCTGAAATGTGAAATATGTGCATTTGAGGCACTTATTTACCATCTGCGCTTTGTGCTGTGATTTTTTTTTTTTTAAAACAAGTGCTTATTCACCTAACTTAACAGAAATCGGGGGGAGGGTGTGGGTACACATGCGCAAGATAGAAGTAGACCTTGGGCTTCAGGGAACTTTTACGTGTGCTTTTGTCTGAATATGGACTTGGAGATTTCCCGCTCACTCTGCCCCCACGTTTACCACGCCTCAGAAGGATACGTACTTGTCTTGACTGATAGGCCTTCTGTTAGTCTTTGGTGTGGTGTCTGTTACAGTCATTGGCCTTATTTTATTTTACTATATTTTATTTGGGTTTTGTCTTCTGATGTTGAGTTTTCATAATTCCTTGTGTATTTTGGATAATAGTCCTTCATCAGAAGGGTCATTTGCAAATGTTTTCTGAGTACTTGTCTTCTCATTCTCTTGGTGTTTTTCAGAGCACAAGTTTTTAATTTGAATGAGTCCAGCTTTTCAATTATTTCTTTTATGGATTCTGCCTTTTCTAAAAAGTTATAGCCACACCCAATGTCATGTAGGTTTTGTCCCACATTTTCTTCTTGGAGTTTTATAGTTTTGCACTTTATCACTATCAGTTTTGAGTTAATTTTTGTGAAAGGTGTAAGGTCTGTGTTTGGATTCATTTTTTTACACGTGAATGTCCAGTTCTAGCACCGTTTGTTGAAGAGACTGTCTTTGCTCCTTTGTCAGAGATCAGTTTCCTGTATTTATGGCGGTCTATTTCTGGGCTCTCTGTTCTGTTCTGTTCATCTGTTTACCTGTCCTTTCACCAGTGCCACACTGTGTTGGTTACTGTATATTCATAGTAGGTCTTGAAGCCAGGTAACATCAGTCTCCCAACTTTGTTCTTTTCCTTCAGTATTGTGTTAGCTATTCTGAGTTGTTTGTTTGTTTTGTTTTGTCGCTTTGTATAAACCTTAGAACCAGTTTGTCAGTTTCCACAAAGTAAGTTCCTGGGATTTTGACTGGAATCACATGTTGGGAAGAAGTGATGCCTGGACAATATGGAGTCTTGCTATCCATGAACATGGAATGTCTCTCCCTAGAGGGTTTCTAGGAAACCACCGTCACAGTGAACAGAACATACAGAAACTCTGCTCGTGTGGAGCCTCATTTCCATTATGGGAAGATGGACCCTCAACAAATGAGAATAGGTTATTAGAAGGAATAACTTTCTAAGAAGAAAAATAAAAAAGGGAAGAAGATACAGTAATGGGTGTTGGGACAATTGTGGTTTTAAACAGGGTGGTCCGGAAAGGGCTCTCTGAGGGGTCGACGTGTCCGTAGGATCTGAACAAAAATGAGAGAGGAGGCCGTGAGGAGGCCTGGTGGGGAGAGGTTCCAGGTGTGGGAACCAAGTACAGACACCCAGAGTTTTGAGAGAGAGAGGAGGCTGGTGTTACAGGACCTCTTTTGGAGTGTTCGTTTGAATGTGGAGTAGGCAGCTCTGTGAAAACGAAATGAAAAATGTTCTCACTGCCCTAAAATGCTGGAGGGCGACGAAAGGACCGCACCTCAGTATTTGTTGTCCCTTTGCATTTGTTGGGGGTGGGGATGGGCGGCAAGAGA
The DNA here is from genome assembly GCA_004023785.1 of Mungos mungo. Classification (NCBI taxonomy): domain Eukaryota; kingdom Metazoa; phylum Chordata; class Mammalia; order Carnivora; family Herpestidae; genus Mungos; species Mungos mungo. The sequence goes on from PISW01007129.1 coordinate 66,968, forward strand.
GGCAGGCGGGAGGACAGTCCGATGCGCAGAGGGCGCCTGTTCTCCCAGCCCGGCTTCATCTCACGGCCTGGCCTGTAGTTGCAGCTGTCACGGGGGAAAAGCCTGAATCTTCATGTGGAATGTTTATACATCTTTGTCAGGCATGTTTGCCCGCCCTTGGGAGCCTCTTGAAGCTTCATTTTGGGGCAAAACAAACTGGCCTTCCGAAGGACTTAGCGGCTTACGCAAAAGAAGCCTGTGAAAACTAGAGGCGCCCCTCAGGTCTTCAAGCTGACCTAGAGTTGATTTTGTTTTCTAAAAAAATCTTTAATTTTAGATTTTCAGAGAAGTTGCCAAGAGCGCAGAGCGTTCCCACACATTCTTGACCCAGCTTCCCCTGATGTCGGCACGTCCACGGCCGCTGGCCTTCAGCAGTGTGTGCGTGTGCGTGTGCACACACGTGTGCACACACACGCCTGCACGAGAGAGGCCGCTGTGATTGCTCAGGCCTCTGGTGGCCTGTGGCGCCCACACCGCCTGGGCACAGAATGGACTCTGGCTGCGGCACAAGCCGGCAAGGAGCGGCCTGGAAGCTTGAGCTCCAAAGTAGGAGATACGGGGGAACAACCCGCTGTCTGGAGAGCCCGAGTGTCATGTGAACTCAGCGCCACTTGAACTTTATTTAGGAGAAGATTGGCCTGCGATACTTAATATAGACGTCCGGCTCTCATGTGAGAATTCCATTCTGCTTAAGTACAAACGCAAGAGAATTTGGAAACGTTCACTTCTGCTTCTCTTCATGCTAAGTCATCGCACTCCTTTCCCATCTGATTTCTGACTCTGAAGACCTACGGTATATACCAGTTAATTAATTTCTGAATGGAGAGCTGCGGGTCCATTCATCCCTGCATCTGCCTGGATGTTAACTTCGCTCAGCAGTACTTTGCTCTGGAAGTGGTGCATGTCGCTTTGAAAGGGACGTCCGTCCAAATGGCGACGGCCATTGGCACTCTCTGGGGCTTAGGAGGGCACCCACACCCTTCTGGATTGTTGCTGACCCCATCACTCTGGAGGGCAGCGGTCTCTCATGGCGGTTGCGCGCACAGCTGCTTCCGACCGCGGCTGCCCAGCTGTGCAGGAAGGGGGCATGACCTTGCAAGACCAGTGGTGGCCAAGGTCCTGCTCAGGTGCGTGCAGCGGGAAATGCCAGTCGTGGAGGAGAGTTTGATGGTGGGCAGGCCCCTCCGCTTCTAATGTTACCCTCTTTCCTGTGTGAAATGGAATTTTCCAGACACGGGAGTGCAATGCTGCCAGTTATTTTTGTGGAAATCTCTTGTCCTCACAGAGGGCTGTTGCTGTGATAAAGGTCAGCCCAGTTAGTGGAGATGCAAACAAAGTGCTTTAATCCTTTCAATTGCTTTTGGCTAAGGATAGATTAAATTAGAAAAGATTTTTTTGAATACATTTTTTTTTCCCACCAGGGCCAGTTTCAGGAAAGTAAGAGTTTGCACTCACACGCTTTAAAAAAATGCCAGTTGGGGTGCCTGGGTGGCTCAGTTGGTTGATTTCAGCTCAGGTCATGATCTCACGGTTCGTGGGTTTGAGCCCCGCGTCGGGCTCTGTGCTGACAGCTAACTCAGAGCCTGGAGCCTGCTTCAGATTCCGTGTCTCCCTCTCTCTCTCTCTCTCTCTCTCTGCTCCTGCCTCGCTTGTGCTTTCTCTCTCTCTGTCTCTCAAATAAATTAAAAAAAAATACCAGTTATACTTTTAGCATTAAGAAATATATATACTTGTCTCGACTGTTGCCTAACCTCTCAGAAATTATAAAGCCAGCGTCAATACTGCTGTGCTGGGGAACCAACTTGGTATTTGAATGAAGCACTTCCTTGGGTTTTTTCCCTTTCTCCTTCTCACTGACCGTGTGTGACTTGCTTGTGACGTAGTGGGTGTGGCAGGAGTGTCGGCCTTCGGACGAGGTATTTTGCTATTGAGAAAGCGCAGAACAGTGCCAGGTCCTTAACGAAGAGCGTCCAGTCCAGACCAAAATATCATATTCAGCAGTGAGGATTCCATTTCTATGAAAAACAGGGCAGGACAGTCCTTTGTCCCCTGCCCAGCTGGGTTTCCCTGTGACCCTCTCCCAGGGAGCTGTGCCAAGGGGCTGTTCTTCAGGCCCCCAGGCTTGCACTGGGGGTGGAGGTTGCTGTGCAGTTTCACGTGTACCCTTCCCTGCGGCACCATGGGAGGTGGGTGATCATGTCCTTGTGCTGTAGATGTGGAAAATAAACCGGAAGGTTAAACCCCTGGGTCACGTGGGTTGTAAGTAGTGATGTCGGATGTCTGGTCCTGGTTTTCTGTTCCCAAATCCAGTGTTGCTTGTCCTGGACCAGGGGTCTGCAAAGGATTCTGTCCTGCCTCCTGTTGTTGTAAATAAAGTTTTATTGGAACCCAGCCACCCCCGTTCATTTACATATTGCCAGTGGCTGATTTCCTGGTTCACGGACAGAGTAGAAAAGTGACAGAGACCGTATTGTCTTCCAAAGCCTGAAACATTTCTGTCATGCCCTTTACAGAAGTTTGTCAGCCCTTGTCAGAGTCCATCACTGAAGAAGCATTCAAATTCTTTGTTATCAGACTCTTCCAGGAAAGGCTTCGGGGCTGGGTTCTGCTGGAACAGACTCGCGGCAGGCAGGGGCACGTTATCTGTGCCTTACTGGCTCCAGGGCTGATGCCGTTGGCCGCGTGCTGGGCCACGGGTTGTCGCCAGGGTCCTGGGGAAACGTGGAATGTCTCTCCTCCTCCTCTTGGCACGTGGGCGGCCTTGTGACTCACGTTGATCAGTGCATTGTGGCAGAAAGTGATACTGTATGACTTTCACGACCGAGTCTAGAGAGGTCTGAGTTTCTGCTGGAGACCTGAGTACCACCTGTTGGGGGCCAGCCACCGAATGAGAAGCCTAAGTTGCCGCATGGGGATAGCATGTTGCCACATGAGAGAGAGGCCTCAGCCTTCCTGCCATCCCCGCCGCAGTGCTGGACGCGAGTGAGCCCGTGTTCCCAGCCTCGTGAGAGACCCCAGGGAGGCGAGCGGAAGGACCACCCTGCTGAGCCTCGGCTCTTCCCCCAGAACTAGGAGAGACTGTCGCCGGTGCTGTCAGCAGGTGTGTTCTGCGGTGGTTCGTCATGCAGCCGTAGGCACGCTGTCCCAAGGCCGCGGTGAGGTGAGACCTGGGGGAGAGGCCACAGATGCTTCCAGACTGGGTGGTAGCGACACGTCACAGAACCGTGAATTCTCGGGACAGCCCCAGCCCGGGCAGCGCCAGCGGACTTGGAGGTGTCACCGCGGTGTTGAACTTGCCGTCTGAGTTACCCAGATGTAATCCCGAAGGACTCTCAAGTGTTCCCAGCTGAAATCTGGGAAGCTACCGTGGGATTCTAGACTAATAGGAGTAGAATGCATGTTGCTCTATCATGAGCTTAATCATGGAAAAAGCAAGTGAATAGTAAACATTTTAAGCCACTTACAGAATGTTTCCTAAAAATACCAAAGTTAAAATATTTGTTTTAGACTTCCTGGAGATTAAAGCTTTTCTGAAAATGATTTGGGAATTCCTTTTACCTTGGAATATTGAGGGTTTATTTTCAGTGGGTTCATTAAGTAGCTGGATATTTTTTTCTCAGCTACTTAATATTGATGTTGTTTGATTCTAACCATAGGAATTGTGGAAGGGCTGGAATCATTTTTTTTTTTTATGTTTGTTTATTTTTGAGAAGGAGAGACAGAGACAGCCCAAGCTGGGGAGAGGCAGAGAGAGAGAGAGGGAGACACCGATCCGAAGCAGGCTCCAGATTCTGAGCTGTCAGCACGGAGCTCAATGTGGGGCTTGAACCCACAAACTGAGATCATGACCTGAGCCGAAGTCAGTCGCTTAACCGATGGAGCCACCCAGGCGCCCCTGGAATCAGTTTTTAAAACATGTGCCTTTTGGGGCGCCCTGGTAGCTCTGTCTGTTGAGCATCTGACTCTTGATTCCAGCTCAGGTGGTGATCTCACAGTGCTGGAATCGAGCCCCGCACTGGGCTCTGTGCTGATAGCGCGGAGCCTGCTTGGGATTCTCTCTCTCCCTCTGTGTCCTCCCCTGCTCGCTCACTCTCTCACTCGCTCTCTCTCTGTCTCAAAATAAATTAAAAACAAACCAAAACAGATATGTGCCTTTCTGCAGACCTGCTAAATCTGTGGCTCTTGTTTGTTCTGAGCCTTCCCCAGATCCTGGCCATGAAGCTCTCTCCCATCACTGAGCATCTCAGGATGAGCTTGGCAGCCAGAGAATGTCTTCTGGGTGGATTCGTCACCTGCTGGATAGCGGCCAGGCTCTGCTTCAGCAGGGGGTTGACGGCCAGGGCCATCTTGGTGCCCGATCACATAGCATACAGGGTGGGTCATGCCCCCTGGAGCGGTGCGGTGATGTGGTCTGCGTCTGCCCCTGCCTCTCCAGCTTCATCCCTTGAATTCTGAGTCCCACCCACACTGAACCTGTTTAGAGTTTTGCTTCTGCTTTCCCTGCCTTTCCGACTAGATAAACATCCCCCCAAACCTTGGTATAAGCAGCTGGTTATTAACCAACCTATTTACACGTTGGACCCCAGGTAATTTTAAAATTGGCTCTGCCCACATCTCTACCAACGACACACCTACTAAATAAGGTGACTTTGTGTGGTTCTTTTTGTCCTTGGAATGTATCTCATCGAGTGCGGGCAGAGAATTGAGTGCAAGAGACTCCGAGGGTTTCTTTTTTTCTTCTGAGTGCTAATGTTCCTCATTTGCTCTCTATGTTCTCTTCCCTTTGGTTACAAGCAATGTTAGTCTTCTGTCTTCACTGACTTAATTCCTGGATGATGTAAAATGTTAACGTGACCTAGATCCCAAAGCACAGGAACAGGCGCTTTGCTTTACTTTCGCCCTGTTCCTCCCTGCCCCCAAAGCTAACCGGCTTTTGGTTAGATCATCCTTTCTTTTAATAAAAATAACTAGCTACTTCCACGTGAATGTTTTATTTCCTCTTCTTTCTTGTACAAAAAGTAGTAACGTTTTATGCCTTTCTTTTTGTATTTAGCAGTATGTTCCAGAGACTTCCATAGTTCGTTTAGGGAGATCTTCCTCCTCGATTTTTTTCTTTACTGCCACGTAGGATTCCGCTGTTTGGTCGAACAAACTCCTGTATATACACACTTAGGTTGCGTCTCGTGTTTTCACTCTTACAGTCATGTCATGATGAATAACTTCGTGGGACTTTTTAAAACATTCATGTTTTGCATATATCTTGTTCAGTTTATTTCAGAATGTTTTATTTTGCTGCCACGTATGGGATTTCATTTGCTGTCTTATCTTCTAACCGGTTATTGTTCCTGGATGTGACGGTTGTTGATTTTTGTGCGAATATATTCTACTTACTGACTTCCTTTATTGAGTTAGTTTTGTTATTATTTCTCTTGGTTTTTCTAGGTATATAATCAATCAGATCATCTATAGAGAGATCATTTTCCTTCTTGTTTTCCCATTCTTGTGCTAATTGTTCTTTTGTCTACTGTGTTAGGTAACACCCCCGACATATCGTTACCTGGCGGTAGAGAGGGCCAGCGCCCCGACTTTGCTCCTGACCTCACTGAGAATGTGGTTGACCGCTGTGTGTGTGTGTGTGTGTGTGTGTGTGTGTGGTCAAAGCGCTATCCATCAATTCCCACTGTAGGGACTGTTTTTTATTAGATATAAGTTGTTGAACTATATTGAAGTTTTTTATCATTTACAGAGATAATCACTTTTCTTCTTAGAGATGGTAATCTGGTGGATTGTACTAATGTGAACCATTCCTGGAATTGTTTCCCGTGATGCATGTGCATGTTTATGTGTTGTTTTTTATTAATGTGGTAGTGAATCTTGTTTGCCCACATTAAGAGATTTTTTTTTTTGTTGCTATTAATGAGTGAGATTCATCTCTGGTTTATAGTTTTTGTGCTGTATTTATCTGGTGTAGCTGTCATTTTATTTTTGCTTCATAAACAGAAATGGATTTTTTTTTCATTTCCTCTACCGTGGAACAATGTAAATGGATTTGGGATTGTCTGGTCTTTGAAGGATGAATAGAATTCCCCCGTGAAATTCTGATCAGAAATTGAATAGTATAATTTGATGGAGGAAATGTTCATTATGTGAACCTTAAGAATTTCTTTAAAAACTTTTATGTTGGGCTATATGTTCTCTATTATAAGTGTAAACAATAAGCTGACCAGTAATTTATCCAAAACCAGTTCCTTTTCCTGAGATTGGCATTTGGCAGAATGATAGGGGAAAGGAGACCTGCCAAGGTTGGGGTCATTCAGTATCGAAGACACACCTATTCCACGGCCGCCTGGGGGAGCTCGGTTGGTTAAGTGTCCGACTCCTGATTTTGGCTCAGGTCATGATCTCACGGGTTGTGAGTTCAAGGCCCACCTCGGGCTTTGCGCTTTCAGCATGGAGCCTACCTGGGAGTCTCTCTGTCTGCCCCTCCTCCACACACGCCTGCACCCATGCACACTTTCTCTCTCAAAATAAATCAATACACGTTAAAAAAACACACACGCCATAGTCTATTAAGGGAAAAAAGGCAAACGTCTTCGAGAGCATCTTAGTCAGAATATAACGTGCCAGCAGAGGCCAGGCGGGTAACACAGAGGGGCCAGCTGGCTGGGCAGCGGGCCCCAGGGAGTGGTGGGGACCTCGGCATACGGAGGGTGCCTCCTCTCTAGCTCTGGGTCACGTGCCACTGCTCAGGAATGTGAACCTGATGTGGCCAGATCTCCAAATTTACTGAGAAATCTAGATTTTTTTAACGTGAAAACTTCTGGCCGTTAGTTGAACACTTGATGCGGCGCCGGCCAGACGTGATGTGGTTGTGCAGACGTGACCCCCGCGGTTCTCGCGAGGCCACGGGAGCGGCGAAGGCCTGAGGCTGTGCTCCCGCTGCCTCCTCGGGCCTGCTGTGCACTCGCACTCACGAAGAGGGTGCCCTGCGGTGTGTTGGGCCCACCTGGGCCACGGAGGGACGCCGCTTGCTAGTCCTGGAAGGGGGTAGCCCAGCTTGGGGAAGCGAAGTGTGTGGGCACTGGTCCCCCTGCCCCACCCCGAGCAAGGTCCTCTGTGGGGCCTCCACGGTTGGCACCTTGGGGACGGGCTGGTGGGGACCAGCGAAGTGCCAGTGCTTTGCTTAGAGATGACTCAGTCCTCCCTGCCTCCCCCCCCACATCTAGTTCCCTTTTTTCCCCCCCTCTTTGGTTTTTTTTTCCTGGGTGCTTCCTCTTTTTATTTCCTGTCTTCCTACTGCCTCTGTCTGTTGTGTTACTTGGCCCGTTGGCCCTAAAGAGATCTTACCGCCCTGAAACTACGTGATGACTGCAAGCTAGCGGTCAGCATTCACTGGGGGTGTGCAGGCTGTTTGACCTGCTCCCCAGCAGCAGCGCTGTGAATTTCAGCGGGAGAGACTACCTGGGTGCTGTTTCTGGGGGAGCATGTGTTCCCTCCAGTCCCTCAGAGCGGCGGTCTCTGGCCTCACTGCTCTCTGGGATATTCTTATACAGAAACTTTTGGCTTCTCCCCTCAATACCATGCGTTCCTAATTATTTGTGCTACTTCTTGAGTAATCCCAAAGTCTGCTCTGGGTTACTTACTACAAGTGGGCGACGCCGTGCCGCGCCTCCCGCTCCTGCGCCGTGCCTGCGTTAGACTTGGTGCACAGTCTCTTCTTCGCCAGCAAGATAAAGTCCAGACCCCATTTTTAATGTGGCCCGATCACTTGCCTCTTGGGGGATTATTCAGAATTAATAAAAGCAGGAATAGGATATTTTTGTGTGTATGTGCCTGAGTATATGAATTGTTAGCCGAAGGGACCTCTTTCTGTGGTACCATTTGTCTCGAGAATGCGGAGTTTCAGGGCTTTGCTGATTACGGTGAAGCGTGTTTTATTAGAAAGGACGATCTCCGGAGCTGGTTGGCCGAGAACTGATTCCACCGTGTCCCAGCTGAGAGCCGTTTCTTCTCCGTGGATCCTGCAGCGAAGTCAGAATAGTGACAGCTGCTGTTACCATAGCTGCAGAATCTGTTTTCAAAAACACAGGGCTCTGATTTCACTGTAGTTTAGCGCACATTGAGAAGCTGATATGGAAATGGGAATGAAGCTTTATGTAAAAATACAATTGAAAACAAAAATTTCCTGTCATCCTTTGATGCTTCGATGATCAGTTTTTTCTTTTTCAAGCCTTCATGTTTCGTGGGTCAGTTTCAGAAGCTGACCTTGGCTCTGTCATTCGGGAAGCCCCTCCAACATTCCCTTCTCGTTTCCTCGTGTGGCCGGTGACTCAGTGGAAATCCACTGCATGGTGGAGCCACTGCAGGTGTGATCAGCCGGTCACGTAGTCGTAATTAAGTCAGAAGATGGAGTTGGTCATATTCAGCTGGACGAGTCATCTAAAGTTTGCTACAAATTCGTGGAACTTTTACTGTGCTCTGGGCACTGAGGATACAGCAATGAACAAAACAGGCAGAGATGAGGCTTTCTTTTAATCGGTTTCTGTCCATATGATACGAGGCGTAGGACATAGACCATGTGTACTTGAACTTTGCATATAGCGTGCGTACGGGAAAATGCCTGTTGAAGTAGGGTTCCCATGTCCCCAACAGGTTAATCCCTCTTTAGGGAGCTGTCACTGAGCAAGTGCCTTATGTGCTGCGAGTGCATTTCACTTGATAGTAATGTATTATCTCATTTAATCCTTACAACAGCCCTGCACAGTAAGGTACTCTTATTACATCCCATTTAATAGATGAGAGAACTGAGGCATGTAGAGGCCGACTCTAACTTGCCCAGCCTCACAGAGTGACTAATGGTGACTTTTCAGAGGGTTTGCGCTTGTGGTGGAAGTGCTTGAGGACACGCATCAGTTCCTGTGGCATTTCTGTGGGCTGCGGTGAGGAAATGTGCTCACATTAAGGCTGTTGGAAAGCTGCGGGCATCTAGGATGGTGCGGTGGTGCTAGAGGTCACCCAGTCCTCCTCGAGAGGCGAGGGCCGGGCTGTCGTATGGGAGCACAGCCAGGCGCCTGAGAAGACGGGTAGCAGAGCACCTTTGGGGGTAGCTCTGTGGGTGGCGAAGGGTCATGAGGCCGGGATGCCTAGGAAGGTCCTCTTTTGTTACATTTGTATGTGTCTCGTTTTTATTGAAACAGACACCCCGTTTTCTGCACCCTGTTTTGCTGTTCTGCCATTTTCCCGCTTGATCTGCCCTGAGCATGTTGCCTGGACCAGCAGGTGCTTGTCTGCACCGGCGTTAGAAACGGTGCTACAGCGAGGAGTGTACCGGTGTGTCGTCGGGGGGCCGTGCTTCAGCGACTCGAACCCCATGTTATGAGTCGCTCTCATTTTCCAGCTGTTCTCTGTTAGCTGCGAAGAGGAAAGGTAACTCCAGCAGTTACGGTTTTTCCTTAGGAAATACTTGTAGAGATGGACTGCTTCCGAGGCATGCCCCTGGGCACGAGGTAGCTCACCACCTGCACCCTCACGCAGTGTAGACTATAACTAGGAGGAAAAAATGTGTGCCTGTTTGATAGGTACCAAGATAATGTCTCATGTTTTAGTTGCCATTTCTTTGATTCTTTTGTGATTTTTCTCCTGAAAACTATTACTGCATCTCCTTTAATAATGATTCATACATAAGTATTTTCTTTGGGGATTTTAACTTTTTTTTTTCAGTGTAAAAAGATCTTCGTGATTCCTTTGAATGCATTTGTCTCAAAACTGACATTATCTTATAATATTAATTTCTTTTTCATGTGCCCATTTTTCATGTGCCAGCTGTTCTGAAACATTTCAGATCTGTGTAAGTGGCAAGAGAAGAATACCATGAACTAAGTTGGTATTGGCGTTTGTTGCGTCCGGTAGTGGTGAACAGGCTCGGGTTCAGTACCAGCCCTGCTGCTGGGATCGTGGACCGGCCGGGGTCCTTCCAGCCCCGCTTTCCCCATCAGCAGCTTGAGCGGGGCCACGACGTGGGCCCCACTGGCGTCTGTGGGTTTTACGTCCACGCTCGGGGGGTGACACACCCAGCCCTGGCCCGGCACGTGGTCACTGGGCAATAACCAGGAGCCGCTAACACCCTTTGCCTTGTCAGAGTCGTTATGATTGATTTAAAAGCCAGACTCTCAGGGAATGAGCGCCTCTACGGCCGGGACCTGAGGGGGGTTGGTGCGCAGGGCACTGCGCCCTCCCTCCTCCTCTCCCGGCCTTGCCCCACATTCCCGGGCCTCCTTCCCGCTCCGGTTATTGTATTAACTTTGTCCTGGAGCGTGAAGGCTTGGCAGCTGCTGTTCTTGGCCGGGCAAGTCGATTCCCGATTCAGGCCTGTATGTGGAGAGGGCAGGGGCGACCTCGGGGGCTTGGCCTCCCCACGGACCTCTGGCTGGACCTCCAGCTCCTCCCTCCGCGGCTTTTGCTCCCCAGAGGCCCCGGGCCCCTTCATAGTGACTACGATGCATGCGTCCGGGCTGCAGGGCTCTCTGACGTCTGGCTCTCCTCAGGGGACGTTCCCTCTTCCGAGCAGCAGCTCTCCAGCCCGGAATCCGGAGATTGCCACCCTCCCCGGCTCCGGCCCAGCCTGCGGGCCTCCCGCGGTCCTGGGGGCACGAGGGGGGGTCTCTGGTGCAGTTTTGGGTGTTCTGGTTGGGGTTTGAAGTGGGGCAGGGCACTCAGGACCGCTTCTGTCCTGCCTGCCTGCCACCTGTCAGGCTGGCCTCACACTCCCTGGCCGGCAGGGTAAAGTGTCTGAAGGCCACTCTTTGTCCTGAGTTGGTCTGGGAGTGCAGAGCGACCCTGTTGTGCAGGGGAAGCCCCCCCCCCCCCCCCCGCAGTTCAGAGGAACAAGCTGGGGTGACCGTCCCTCCCCTGGCCTGGGGGCGCTGTCTCCGAGGGACCCACAGCTAGTTTTTGAATGTCTTCTCCAGCTTTGAGGCGGACTCAGCTGACCCGTGGCCTCAGGTGACCCCTGGCGGTGCTGGGCCCCAGCAGTGGGTCTCACCGAACTGGCTTTGTGTCAGAAAGTGCAGGAAGGATCCTTTTCGGACAGAAGGGGAGAGTGAGCCTGTGGGCGGGGCCTGCGCTCAGCCTCCCAGGCTGGTCCCCTTTGTGCGGGAGAGGGAGCTATTTCTGGCGTGGTATAAATCTGCAGCCGCCGCTCTGGGAGCTGGGACTGTTACGTAAGGCTGTCAGCACACGGCCTTTGATTCCCTTTCCTTCCTTCTGGGAGATGGGGCCGGGCTTACAGGAGGCAGCGTGCAGGGCATTTCTGTTCTCTCCACTGCAGCAGGGTTATTTTTGGAGACTGGGGGATAGGGTCACCTGACCGTGGTTTTCATTCAGGAGATCTGATCAGTTAAACTGAGTCTGTCCTTCATAACACTGATTGGGCACAGGGACGTGTGTTGGTAGGTTTGCTTCTGTCCTAAAGCAGGTTTGGAAAAGATAAGGGTGAGTTATAGGACTAAACAGTATTTTTTTCTCCAGGGACATTTTCTTTGAGCAATTCTTGGTTTTCTTTTATTGTTAAAAAATGTTTGTTTTTGAGAGAAAGCATGAGCAAGCAGGGAAGGGGCGGAGAGAGAGGGAGACAGAGGACCTGAAGCAGGCACTGCCCGAGAGCCCGACATGGGGCTCGAACTCACGGATCACAGGGTTGTGACCCGAGTGGAAGTTGGACGCTTAACCTACTGAACCCCTCAGGTGCCCCTTGATTTTCTTTTAAAAACTGTTCTGAGGACGCACTTTCTTGGGAACTGGAGAACGGGACAGACTTGAAAATGGCATTTATTTCCTGTGTGCGTCTGTGTGTGTGAGTGTGAGAGCGTGGGAAAGCGGATGCCACGGAGGAAAGACACGCATGACGGGCCTTCCAGTGCCACCCACGTCTCACGCCTGCGGTTATCCTGGCGGAAGGCAGGACGGCGCCTGCCTGGGGCCCCAGCTGTCCCCAGTCCTGGCCTCTCCCTTTCCAGGGCCCTCCTAGGAATCCTGGAGACCATCAGGCATCTCCTGTCCTGTACCTGTGGGTCCCCTGACGTGGCTCGGACTTTCTGGCTTTGGTGGCCAGCTGTCTTCTCCGAATCTCCTTTCCCCTTCTGTGATAGTCGCACTTGCCTGTTCCCAGGACGCTCCTGTGTTTTGTGGTGTAGCGGTAGTTGGAATTTGTGTCAGTTAGAAATCCTTCCCAGTCCTGTCTCTCCTGTGATATGAGGTGAAACCTTGAGCAAGCACTTAACCTGCCTCCCTAAACGAGAACAGACTCTGTCCTGGGGCTTGGTTTTCCGGGACAGACGGCTCTAGGCTCGTGGGGCCGGCCCGGGGCTGCTGCTCCCACGTGACCCCATGGCTGCCCCCGCAGCCATCCGTGCCCTGCTCATCCCCACCTGCTGGTCCACGTATGCGTAATAGTTTCCACACTTTGCTGTTTGTCCAGTTATTTAAGGAGCTGGCCGTGCTGATGGGAAGGGCAGAAGGGTCAAATGAGGCAGGGAGGGAGAAGTAGGGGAGGAGCGGACCGGGGGTGCCCCTCGGCCGCCTGCCAGCCCAGCACGGCCCATGCAGTCCGACCCCACCGTGGGCTGGCAGAGGGGCCGGGGGGCTGTGTATTTCTTATTTCTTGTGCGGAGTTGAGTGGTTTCACTGGGGCTTCACTTTGAGGCCCCTCGTCCCTAATATGGCAGTAGCGTTGTTTGGAGAGACCGTGGACGGATGTAGGAGGATGTCAGCGGGGAGAGGTCGTGTGGGATGGGATTCTCTGCTTTGCTGACCGACACACCCACCCGATCACTCATGCCTGTAACAGAGCAGTGTCTTTGGGGCCATTCAACCCTGGGTTCAAATCTTGGCCAAGTTATTTAATCTCTCTGAGCCTGTTCCCCTCCGGTAAAAAGACTGTGAGCCATCAGGGAGGCCATGCATGTACATTACGGAGTCCGGTGCCAGGCCTGTGGCTCATTCGACAAGGACAGGAGTGTGGAGGCTGCCTGCATTTTGAAATAGCACATGCAGGTCCCACCGCCTTCTGAGCACACAGTTTGCTCAGGAAGCAGCTCTAGTGTGGCAAGAAAAAGAATAGCCTTGGCCAGAGAGCGGGGCAAGCCTGGCGTCCATCGCGCTTTAGTCGGTGTCTTTGTGAGCCGGTCAGCCTCCGGGGGGTGTCCAGGTCCAGGGGCGCATGGCCTGCAGCCTCAGCCTGCCAGTGACCTGGCCTCGTGCGCTTGTTCTCGGGAGACACACTGTGCCGTCAGCCTGTGGCTGGGCTGCCTGTCAGGTGCTAACGCTCAGGATCCCCCCTCGGCCTGGCAGCCCTCTGCTGGCATTGTGTCTGCTTCTTCCAGCTACTGGAGACCCAGGGCGCGGCACCCACGGTTTACCAATGACAGACCTCTTGCAACCTGGCCAAGGATTGCCCTCAGGTGGCGGTGGCAGAGCTGGGACTAAACCCAGGCCTGTGTGGTCTCCAGTATTGGGTCTCAAAATCATCTTCCTGGGGGCCAAAAGCTCTGGGTGGCGGTGGGCCGACTCTGGTGTGTCTTCTCACCAGGCTTGGGGCAGCGCGGGGGCTCCCGAGGTGTACTTTGCCTTCAGAACCCAAGGCCCTCGTGGGAGGAAAATTTTGAAGTTGTTCGCTCAGGATTTCTGTACCCTGGGTAATCAGTCAAGCACTGACCTAGGTGCTGCCACAAAGGGGCTGTCGGTTGGATGTAAGGTTACGGCAGGGAGATTGTCCTGGGTTATCTGAGTGCGGTCACCAGAGCCCTTAGAAGCAGAAAAGGAGGAAGGGAGAGGAGGCCCTGAAGATGTGGAAAGATGTGGAGGAAGGGGCAGTTAGGTTCCAGGTGTGAGAAGGGTCCAGCGTGCTCTGGGATGTGGGGGGCGCAGGCGAGGATCCAAGAGGGGCTCCTGGGAGCGCGTGGAGAGTGAGACAGGGAGCCCAGACCTGCTAGGAGCAAAGACTGGCCCCCAGCGGGCGGCCCGGCTAGGAAACGGGGGACTCGTTCCTGCGAACGCAGGGTCCGGATTTCAGCCAACAGCCTGGACAAGCCTGGAGGCAGGTGCTTCCCAGAGCGCCAGCACGGAGAGGGCAGCCCTGCGGCCCCGGGCCGGAGCCCGGGGAGGTCCGTGCCAGGTCCGCTGACCTGTGAAACTGTGAGCTAGTAGACGGGCGTTAGTTCAGGCCACCGGCTCTGTGGCAGTTTGTCACAGCAGCAGTAGAGGACTGATACGGTCCTGATGAACATTTGTCCCTTTCTGACAACTTTTGCTGTACTTGGCCCTGTTTAGAACTGCTAAACTGTGACAGTAAGGCACAGTCCCCACATCCAGTGGATGCCTCTGCCTAGAGGGAAACAAAACAAAACAACAAAAGCGTTGAAAGCCCAGGCGTCCGGCTGGCCATGGAGGGCTTACCTTGTGCTGGCTTCTCCTGTCACCTGTTGGGCCACCAACCTGGAGCCTCTGGGTTTGTCCAGGTGGGAGTTTCTTTCCTGGCCCTTGGGAAATAGGTGATTTGCGACCACAGAGGCCAGATCGCTTGGCTGTCCTGCCAGAGGTCACGTGTGTGTGGGTGGGAGGGTTCATGGTGAGAGCCCAGGGGGTGCGGGGAGGGCCGACAAGGACACGGACGCCTTCCCTCCCGTGACTGGCTGTGCTTCGGGACTCCTGGTGTGGCCCAGCCTCGAGGGTCTGGCTGGCTCCCGCTCGCTCAAGCCCTCCCCTTCCCCGGAGGAGCATCCGAGGCCCAGCGGGGCCACACCACCTTCTCAGTGTCCCGCGGCTCTTTGGGTTCTAGTTCAGGTTCCCAAAAAGCACCTGCGGGAGCGGGAGGGACTTGCACCCGTGCACTTTGTCAGCACCAAACTCGAGTAAGGGGGTGGCCTGACACGGCCTCTCACAGCCAGGCAGCTGCCACACGGCCTCAGAAGAGTGGGGCTGGGCCCTCGGGCCAGGGCCTTGGGCTGCGGGAGGCTGGAGAATTCTCCCAGGAGTGCAGAGCCGCCTCCGCGTGTACTTCCTCCTACATCTCTTCCCGGCCCCTCTTTTGCTGGAGAATTGACCAGGTTGCAGAATTTCTCACTCCTCTGCGCAGAAGAATCCTCCTTCCCGCGGGCTCCAGGCGGAATTCAGGCAGTGAAACAGAGGCGCTTTCACGGCCCGGACCATCCACTCTCGCTTCGCTTGGGCCTGAAAGAGGCCTTTTGCTTGGTGAGCCAGGGTTCTCTGGAGCCAGAGAGCGCCGGCTGCTTTGTCCCTGAACCCCCGAAGGCTCAGCAATGCCTGCGTCCGGTAGACGGAGGGGAAGGCAGGAGGCCGGGTGCCAGGAATTGTTTTCATGTTGGGTTTCCACCACTTGTCTGGATTGCATGCTCTGTGACCCTGAAAAAGTTGCTGAACCTCTCTGAGCATTCCTTTCTTCAAGTGTAAAACGGGTCTGGAGCAGCTCCCCTGCAAAGAGGGAGGCGGGGCTGGTGGCTGCTCCAGGCTCTGACACAGAGCCTGGCACGGGTGATGAGCTCCCGGCGGCAGAGGTCGATATTGTTAGGAATTTGCAGATGTTCGCGGTACGCACTGCCTTGCAGAATCCCGGTGTCCAGAACCGTGCACGTTTACGAACGCTACAGGTCACTTCTCCTACCCAGTAACTAAATAACGGGGGAGGGACACTTTGAGAGTTTGTAAAACAGGAGGGTTTCCTGCGTGCTCAGCGTGGTGCTGGAGACGTGCAGTGTGTCTCTGTCTGTGGTCTGTTTAACAGTCAGAGGGATGGGGGCAGTGTCCCCAGAGAGGAGGGGTCCGGGACCTACAGGAGCTCAGGTCTTGCACCTTCTCCCCAGATGATGCTCTGGGGTTTTGGGGCCGCATGCCAGGTGGCCCCCTGGGCGGTGGCTGCTCGTGTTCTCAGTGTGATTGGACGCACGGCTGTTTCTGATCCCTGCGCTCTCACAGATCCAGAACTGTCGGCAGAAGACCGCATTACGAAAAAAACCACGGATGAGCACTTGTTCTGGGAAGATTGCTTTGGAAGCGTTAGGGTGTCCCTCCCTGTGCAGCTAGGTGGCAGCCCCGTGGGGAGGGAGGAAGCATCATTGCCCCCCTCCCGCCACCCCTAGGACCCTCTGTCACTTGTTCCAAGCGGGGACGTGGCTGAGGGTCCTGCAGGCCAGCCTCTGGGCAGGTTACAGACGAGGCTTCCTGACGGCTGAGTCGTTGGGTGTGGGTCTTCTCCCATGGTCCCCTCTGGCGCGTATTGTTCTGTAAATAGTAACTTGGGACCCAGCAGGTGCCAGGACCAGCCGGGTTTCAGGATGCTCACAGTGTGTATGCAGGGGAGGAGTGGCCCGGACGAGCCGGGTCGAAGGCGTGGCAGGTGTGTGACTTCCAGCGGGGCTTTTCCCAGAGTGAAGCGCGTGAAGCAGAGGCCTCATAACCAGGGGTCCTGTGGAGCCAGGTTTCACAGTGAAGAGGGTTGGAAATGCCGGCACGGGAGTGTCACGTAGAACCAAGGCAGGAGCGGGACTCTCGAGTCCGTGATTCCTTGGGGCGTGTTACCGGTACCTGGCACGGAGGTGGAGGGTCTCATCCTCCAGAATTCGGTGGTTTGCGTGGACTGTAATTTGTAACTGGTTTTATATCGACAGAAGTTTCGGTGGTTTTCCACTTGATTTTAATGGGCTAAAGATGGGTCTTTTCATTTCAAGAAGGGCTCCTCAGCGCCGCGGAATGTCATTCAGCCTTAAAAAAGATGAAATTCCGACACATGCCGCGATGTGGGTAAACCGTGAGGATGCTCTGCTCAGTGACATGGCCAGTTGCAAAAAAGACCAACACAGTAAGGTTCTCCTCACATGAGGTAGTTAGAGAAGCAAATTCATAAACAGAAAGTAGATGGTGGGGGGGGGTGCTTGGGGGGCTCAGTCAGTTAAGTGTCCAGCTCCTGATTTCGGCTCGGGTCATGATCTCAGGGTTCATGAGCTCGAGCTCCACATCAGGCTCTGCCCTGGTGTCGTGGAGCCTGCTTGGGATTCTCTCTCTCCCTCTCCGCGCCTCCCCTGCTCTCTCTCTCTCTCTCTCAAAATAAGTAAACATTAAAGAAAAAAATAAATGAGCTTTTTGGCAGGAAGGGGGAGAATGGGTTGTTGAATGGGTACAGAGATTCGGTTCTGCAAGACGAAAAACATTCTGTGCATTGGTTGTGCGACAGGGGAAGTGCACTTAGCACTCCTGGGCTTTACATTTAAAGATGGCTGAGAGGGCGCAGTTTATGGTATGTGGATTGTTTTTTTTTTTACCGCAACAAAATAAACTACTATGACCCGAAGAGTTAGCGTGGTAAGAATTAAAATTCACGAGTTGTGGGATATGACCTCCTCACACACAGTATGCCTTGAATGCACACGCCTTGGGCTTAATCATTGTCACTGGGGTTTGGGAGGAGAAAACAAAGCAGTTTCGTTCTACTTAGAGCGGGAGAAAGAGGCGTCTCATGCTTCTGAAGGCTTTGCTGCTTGCAGCACGTAGTAGGACTACTTCATACTTCAAAATGGTTGCCTGTGTTCCCTCGTGAGCGTTTGCCGAGATGTCCAAAATACTTCTTTTTTAAAAAGTGCTCATACTTGTATTCATTTTACGGCCGTTCGTTTCTGGGGTGAGCGTATGACTGCTGTGCATCGAAGCAGAGGACCAGGAGGCAGGACAGGGGACGTCCGGCTGGTAATCGGGATTTAGGCCAGTCCCCTCCCCTGACGGGCCATGAGAGCAAGGGCTGGATAGTCCATGGCTGAAGTCCTTTCTGAGAAACCTGTATATTTGAGAGCTGCCTGGGTGGCTCTGCCGGTTGAGCATCTGACTTCGGCTCAGGTCATGATCTCACGGTCTCTGAGTTCGAGCCCCACGTCCGGCTCTGTGCTGACAGCATAGAGCCCTGACCCTGTTTCGGATTGTGTGTCTCCTTCTCTCTCTCTCTGCCCTCCTTCCCTTGCTCGCACTCTGTGTCTCTCTCTCAAAATAAATAAACATTGAAAACAACAACAAAAACAAATCTGTATATTTGAGACCCCTTGTTTAAAAATATATACATACTTTGATTCAGTAATGTTTTCTTAGCTTTCAGTAGCACAGTGGCGTTTTGCAGAAGGAGAAGGTGGTTCAGACTTCTGTGTTAGATCATATAAAACGCGTCTGAGTTCGGATTACGGAGGTTTGAGTGAGGTTGCAGTCTGAGGATGTGGGAGGCCGTGTTCCTTCCCTGCGGCTTCTCTGCTGAGCATCTTTCCATGGCAATGACCTCCTTCCTGCTCCGAAACTCCCCTTCCGCCGCGGCCTGCCTGCCTCTCTGTGGCACGTGGGGTCCACGGTGCTACCGCCTGGGCCCGCGTCCACCCGAGTCAGAGAGCCACAGACAGTTTTCCGGCTGTCCTTCCAAATTTACTACCACCCCAGGAAATGCATAAAACTGGGACTTTCTTTCTTTTTTTTTGGAATGTTTTATTTATTTTTGAGACAGAGAGACTAAGCATGTTTGGGGACAGGGCAGAGAGGGAGATACAGAATCGGAAGCAGGCTCCAGGCTCCGAGCTGTCAGCACAAAGCCCGATGCGGGGCTCGAACCCACAAACTGTGAGATCATGACCTGAGCCGAAGTCGGACATTCAACCGACTGGGCCCCCCAGGCGCCCCTAAAACTGGGAGTTTCTTAAAACTTTGTCATCTTGAACCTTGTTATAGTTTTTAAATCTTTGTCAGTCTGGTTAAGAGATGTTTTTGGGTGGGGGGGGTGGCTGGTTCCTGGGTGCTTAGTCAGTTAAGTGTCTGCCTTTTGGTTTCCATTCAGGTCATGATCTCACAGTTTGTGAGTTCAAGCCCCACACCGGGCTCTGTACTGACGGTGCGGAGCCTGCTTGGGATTCTCTCTCTGTCCTTCTCATTCTGTCCCTCCCTGCTCATTCTCTCTGTCTCTCTCAACACAAATAAATAAAAACTTAAAGAAGAAACAACAAGATTTTGTTGGGGATCATGGTTAAGTTTCCTTAATATCATTGGACCCTCTTTTTTCTTTTGAGCTCTTTGTTTCAGGCCTGTGAGTCATGTGCCTTATTTAGACATTAATTCTAAGTGTCCCTGGTCTAAGTTCCCTGCCATTCTTAACGTGGCACGTCTTCCGCACCTTCGAGTTCTTTCCGTTGGTCTGTTCATTAGTGGGAGCCCGTCCGGTGTGGCCGGCTCGCCCGGCCGGAGCTCCCCGGGAGCGTGCGGGATCTGAACCTGAAGTCTTCAAGTTTCGGCCACCGTCGTCCTGCTGTCTTTGCACAGAACAATGCTGAAATGACTCGCCGGTCACTCCTGGAGGTCTTCCAGGCGCCTCCTCGGGCCTCTGCTGCCCGGAGTGTGTATAGGGCTCTGCTCGGGGACCCCGGGCTTTTTCTCACGAGGCGTCTTCTCCGTTTGTCTGTGTTTGAATCACTGACTAGATGCCACTGTCCAGTCCCGTCTCCGGTTACCCTTCGCTTTTCACCAGGGATTTCCGGGCCTCCCCACCCTTCCCATTGTGTATTTATGTGTGTGTTTGTTTATTTGTTTATTTGGAAAGCAGTGCTGACTGAAGACTTTGGATGTAAAGCCTCCTAACAGTGAAAATGGTGACGTGCACTATGAAAAGCGCCCTGGTCCGTGCAGCTCCCGGCCGGCGGGCACCGAGCGAGGGGGCGCTGAACGGACGTCCCTTGGAAGGGCGCTGGGCATGTGGCAGGACACGGCAGGCTCTCTGTAGGAAGAGTGCTACTCGGGGGCCGCCATTGAGGGGGTGCCGCAAAGGGAGCAGAGGGTGGGGGGAGGGGCTTTCTTGTCGCCAAGGTGACAGGACCCCAGAATGCACGGGAACAGAGATTGCAGCCGCCTCCCTCGGCCTGTGCCGGGCCCCACGCAGAGGCCACTCCTTGGGCCGTAGCACCGGGTGCTGCCTGTGCCCCACCCCGAGGGAGGGAACCTGGCCAGGAGGTCCCAGCCAGGCTGCTTCTGGTGTCCCCGGCTGGGCCCGGACAGGTGGCAGCCAGGGACGGCCGGTGGGAGGGACGGAGGGGCCACAGGCAGGGCCCACCCAGACCCCCCAATTGCTCTGTGGCTGCATAAGGCCTCTCTGTGGGTCCATTTTAATGGCGGCTGAATTCATTCACATAGAGTAGGAACTCTAGTGGATTGTGGTAAATAACGTCTTGTTGAGGGAGAAGGTCTCGGGCCTGGGCTCTAGTTTTCAGTCAGAACTGTGTCATGTTGGGTAAAATATTTGTTAACTTTCCCTGCTTTTTGTTTTCTTTCTTACTAAAAAAAAACCTACCAGCACATTATGCATTGGATCAGTAATTCTCAAACATTCCTGGTCCCAGGACCCCTTAAACATTATTGAGGATCCCCAAGAGCTTCTGTTCACGGGCATTATATTGATTCATATGTATTCTATTAGAAATCCAAACATAAACACCCGGGCCACAGGGATACAGAAGTATGCATCCTGTTAGGAAGCCTTCAGGGCAAAGATGTCACCGCACATCACATGGTGTCTGGAAAATTCCGTCGTGCCTCTGAGAGGATGAGAGTGAGCTGCTCTGACCTTGTGTGTGGACCCTTTGCACAGGTCTCCGGGAACCCCACGGGTCACACTTTGAGAACTGTCGTGCTGGAGCGTTTCTGCAGTTTCCTGCAGTTCTGACATCAACATCGAGGAGTGTGGTTTGAAGAAAATGCTTTTCAGAATTTGCGATCAGAGCCCACACCGTCTCAGGGCCCTTATCATTATCATTATCATTATTATTATTATTTTTCAGAGACTCTGCTAACTCTGCCCTTCTCTCTGGATTGTTCCCACAGATTCAGTGTGAGGAGCCCCCGCTGGCGTGCCAGACCTGCCGGGGCCCGTCCGCCCGGCTGGCCCAGACTCCGGCAGCGGGGCCCCCGATGGCAGTGGGCACCTCCCCGTGAAACCTGCCAAGCTGGACGCCACAGCTCCGCACGCCGACGCTTTGGCCAGCCCCGTGCCCCCTCTGGAGGTGTGCGGCCATGCGGTCCTAGCCTGCGGCCCCGGCATCCCCGAGGAGCACTACGTGAGTGAGGCTGTGGAAGATGCTCCCAGCTGCAGAGGGTACCGGGATGCCTGCACCATCACCGGTGAGGGGGCCCTTCCTGCCGGGGTCGGGGGAGGCCTGCGGCGGGGGCGGCCGCAGAAGTGCGTCCTGCGAGCTGTGAGCAGCCGGGAGCAAGAGTCTCAGTGCAAAGAGCCCGGGATGGGGGTTTTGACGCCTGCCATCCAGAACCAATGTGAGATGAAGACGGTACCTCACAGAATCGCTGTAAAGGTTTGGGGTGGGAATTTTGAACCCTGAGCAGCGTGCATGGCCCATAGCGAGGCTCAGTGTAGTTTGGCGCCGCCCCCTCTCTCAGAGACTCTGTTTCTGAGTCGCACACGAAGACAGGTGTGATGGAGGTAACACCCAGCTGGGTGGCGGGAACTGCCTCCAGCACCTCTGGCTGCTGCCAGGATTTGCGCAGATCTGGCTCCTTACAGATGCCCGCGTCGGTCACGCCTTCCCTGCGACCCAGGAGCAGAGCAGAGTGACCGTACTAAAGCTCCTGCTTGCTCCTTTTCCCCGAAGGGGTCCTCGAGACCAGGGCTTGGAGCCGGCGCGCGAGGGCTCTGAGCAAAGACGGTCGAGGACGGTGTGTGCGAAAGCAAGGGGCATCGGCGGCGTCAACCCAGACGGGCTCACGTCACAGTCTGCCCCGGTTCCCATTCTGTCTGCGGTGTTGCAGTCTCTGCCCCTGTCTGAAATAATGCCCGGGGGCAGCTGGATAAACGTGCAGATGTGCTTCCAGGAACTTCTCACGGCTCGGTCTCACGTAAGCACAGAGGACCAGGACCACCGCTCTTGCACTGAATCCCACCTGTGGAAGGACACATTTCCTACATCCGCTTTCTATCTACGTCTTCCATGTCCCCTCGCTCCTGGATCCCTCCTGTCGGCACAGAGACGTGCTGACGTGCTGTGACCTCTCCCTTTGTGAGGATAATCCTTCTTGGCTCCGCTTTCCCCACAGGCGGTGCCCGCACCTGCCTTTCCTCCTCCGTTCTCCCCTGCGTCCAGCGCGAGCAGGCTGTCGCCCCCCCTGCCCCCCCCCACCGTTTCCCCGGGACTGATGGCCTCGTCCAGTGCAGGCGTCCGTCCTTTGCCTTCATCTCCTTGCCTTTTGAGCAGGAGTTGACACGGCCGACCACTCCCTTCTGCTGAAAATCTGGTCCCTTGGCTTTAGGTCTTGATTCTCCGGTTCTCCTACCTTGCTGGCCGCTGCTCCTTCCAAGCCTGGGGATGTTGTGGGTGGGGGGATGGGAGGCTTGGGGCTCAATCCCTGCTCTCCTGTAAACAGCTGTGCCCCGAGTGCCCTCCCCCAGTCTCCAGGATTTACAGTCTGCCCTTTGCTGACCGCTGTCTGACTCCTGTCTTCAGACTCCACCTCTCCCCCGGAGGCCAGACAGACAGTCCACCTCTACGTGTGACGTCTTCCCCTGGGCCCGTACGGGCATCTCAGACTCAGACAGCCAAAAGTGAACTGATTTCCACTTCCGCCTGCTCTTCCGGTGGTCTGCTTGGCTTTGTAAATGTTGCCTCCGTCTCTCCAGTCACCCGGGCCCAGGCGCTCATGGCCTCTGTGTTCGTCTCGCCCTGCAGTTTGCCGGGAGGTCTATGGGCTCTGTCTTCGGGGTGTCCAGAGCCTGACAGTCTCTCAGCGGCTCCACGACATCCACCCTGGTCTACACCACCTCCATCCCACGTCTGGATTACTGTGGTGGGCTCCTAATCGGGCTCCCACGTCCCTGCGCACTTCTGTGCAGTCTCTTCTCTGTCTGCCCACCCAGCGGGGTTCTTACACACACGTCCTGTGGTTTGACCCTTCTGCTCCAGTCCTGTAGTGGGCTCCTGTCTGACTGGGGCCTGTGGCATCTAAGGGACAGGACTCCCCTGCCCTTGTGACCCTCGTCTGTGCCCATGCGTCCCAGACACACTGGCCTCCTTTCTAATCCTTGGGCTCACCAGGAATGTGCTGCCTCAGGGCCTTTGTCTTGCAGTCGCCAGGCACCTGGATCGCCTTGTGCCCCGATGGCCTCACGATTCCCTCTCCCCTGTCTCCAAATGGTGTTTCATTAGAGGCTTTTTGTGACCGCTGTACAGAAAAGCAGCCCCCCCCCCCTTTTCCCTTCTCCCTTTCCTGCCTTCTCTTCCTCCCCCGGCGGAGTCATGAGCAATGGTGTGTTTGTATTTCGAGGGCAAGGACTTGGTGCAGCCCTGAATCCCCGTGACTGGGATAGCACCTCATGTGGCCAGAGCCCAGGCAAAGAAACTAAGTCACGGGAGGTTCAGTATCCAGCCTGAGACCCCGGGCTCTGCGGGGTGAGATGTACATTCAGGTCGTGACCCCGGGGCAGGCGTTCCCGACCCCCAAGATCACAGTGCGGTGGGAATTGTGCGCCGTGGTCAGCATAGCGATCAGCACGGGCACGTGCGGGCACAGGGACGGGGTGCCTTGCCGAGCCTTGGAAAGGAGCGTTTGGGGGAGGACCCAGAGGGCTCCCCGGAGGAGGCAGTGCCCCAGTTGCATTTGTCCAAACACCTGAGCCACTGGGGCTCCAGTGTCATCCCTGCCAGGTGAAATCCAGGAAACATCCAGCCTGTTGAAACAGTTTCACTTTCTCTGAACGTGACAACCGAGGGCCATGAAATGGCAGAGCATGGCTGAAACCTCAGACCCGGCGGGGCGTGGCGACGGCAGGCAGCGTCGAGGGCTGAGCCGCAGGGCCCGCGCCCTCATGCGTGCAGGTGTAAACACAGGCTCCCTTCCACGCTCAAGGTGCGGGGCAGCCAGAAGAGGCAGGACGCGCTCAGGTTACAGTCTGCTTGGACGGTCACCGTGCGGAGCACGCACAGTGGACTGCCCTCGGGGGGACCGGGAGCACCCCCAGGAATGCACACGTGGCTCGCAGACCTTGCCAAGTGCGGTCCCGGCGGCCTCTTGGTGTCTGGCCTCCGATAAATGTACTCCGCCCCCGGTTCCCAGCGGGCAGTGAGGCGAACAGCAGACTTTTTGTTCCTCTTTAACTTTTAGGCAAAGCCAGACACCCGCCACGAAGCTGCCCCCCCCCCACAACGCAGGGATATCACATTTTTGGGTGCGTCATGCGTCATCTTCTCTTTGGGGCGGTTTAGCACGATGAGCCGATAGGGCGCCCGGGCCGCCTGGGGTTATGTAACCCATTGTGCTTCCAGAGCGGCTGGCAGCCTTAGGATTTGCCCCAACAAGCACACTAACAAAACTGCTGCGGGAGGCGCAGGAGGTGGCCGGGCCGGGGCCTCATGGAGGCCTTCTTCATGGAGAGTCCTTCTTCCCTCTGAATCGCCGTCTGCGTTGGTCGGTGCCCATGGCGTTGGTGTTTCAGCTCAGGCAGCCCGCCCGGGCCCCGCCGCTGCCGGCACTCTGCCAAGGTGAGCCCATCCGGACAAACTCACGGGGTAAGTGGGCTGCGGGCTCGTCGGCTCCTTGTGTCCTTTGTATTGTGGCCGGAGAGGAGAGCCGGCCACAGGGAAGGGGTTTCTGCCCTGTTCTGCTCGCCAGGTTGTCCTTGGGGCGCGAGGTGGGGAAGTCGCAATACTGAATCATCGAAGGGCAGAGCCGAGGGGCCTTGGAGGCTGTTCCTCCCTCAGCCCCTCTTCCCGGCACAGGGGAGGCAGTGACACGGAGCGGGGTGGGGGGGGGCAGCTTGCGGTGGGACCAGGCTTCCCGGAATCCCACCACCTTTCCCCTTGGGGTGCTTTGCAGCAGCTGAACAGGGAGGGTCGCCAGCCCCCCCACCCCCCGGCCTCTCTAGCTCTTCTGTTTTCTTAGTCCTGTGTCTTCATCCTGGTTTCTCACAGCCTCACCTGGCACCTGGGGCGGCAGGGACTCTTCTGAAAGGTGAAGACAGAGTTGGCGTCTCCCTTTCTCCTTCTCTCTTTTCTGCCTTTCCTTTTTTTATTTTCCCTCTTTGCTAAACGTGTTTGGCTCTGTACCTCTGATTCACACCCCAGTGGTGGAGAGCTTGGGGATCATTCTGCTCTGGCCTGTCTCCCTGCCGTGAGACTGGAGTGTCTGGTGTCTGTCGCGTCCACACGCTGTGACCGGAGCTGTCTGGGCCCAGACCCAGTGAACTCCGGAGAGGCGGCCCCCTGTCCTGTGCACATCAGCTCAGGTCTCAGGATGCCTAGGAGTCTTGGATGACTTGGATTACGGGGTGCTTTGAGCGTGTGTAGGGGGGGCTGTGCAAAATGTCTGTATGCACGTTCAGTAATCCTGTTCAGCTAGCAACTATTAAGGGCCAGCTTTTCGCTGGGGCCCGTCCTGACATCCGGCTGGGGCTCCGAGCCCTGGAGGCGGGCAGAGGTGCAAGTGACCAGTGACGGCCCCACAGGAGTTGCTCCGGCGCTGCTTACAGGGAGCGGCCCTGCCTGTGTGTCCTCCCATCCCAGGGCCGCACGTTAGCATCTGTTCCTTTTCTGTCACTCGTCTAAGCCATCGAACTTGGCAGTGTCTCCTCTGAAAACACGCTCAAATAAACTAGTATGGACGTCTTTTGTGAATCAAGTTTAAGATCTTGATAGCCAATTCCTATCTAGTTTAAAAATCTTAATGTGTTTTCCATTGAAAATTTATAACCTGAATGGTACTTACTTGGCTGAATGAAGCGGAAAAGAATGGACGGCGGGATTTCCCTTCTTTCATAGCGTGCGACAAATGTGAATCGGAGTCTAGGGAGTAGTTATGCACTTTCTCTAAATTCGTAAGTTGGAACTGTTCTTTTCTCCTTCCTCGCGGAATCCGGTCTGTTTGACAGTAGGTTGGTTTCTGTACATGGAATTCGGGAGGAGGGCCTCGTATGCTGACATTCTAGAGCTGACGTTTAATCAAAACACGAGAACATTCTAAAGACGCTCTGAGTTATTCTGGAGGCTGCCAGCGATCTTGCTTCCCTTCCGTCTCTCACCGTTAGGCGAGTGGGTAGATTATTTGTCACACAGGGTTTTTGACATAAATTGTAAAATGTAGGTAAACGGTATCAGTAGCGTTCCTAGCCTGCGATCAGGAAGCTGCAGGTTCAGGTGCTTGATACGCTTCCCCTTCCTAACTGCTTTCCCTTGTGAATTTGAAACAAGTTTGTAATGTCTCCAGTGTATTCCTGGCAGTCTTTGCCCATTTTAAACCATTTTAAGAAGCTGGCAAATAGTAAATTACATTAAAACAATTAGGGGCACCTGAGTGGCTCATTCAGTTAAATCTCTGATTTCAGCTCAGGGCATGAGCTTGTGGTTAGTGGGTTCGAGCCCCGCATCGGGGTCTGTGCTGACAGCTCGGAGCCTGGAACCTGCTTCTGATTCTGTGTCTCCCTCTCTCTCTGCCCCACCCCTGCTTACACTGTCTCTCTCTGTCTCTCAAAAATGAATACACGTTAAGAAACCAATTTAAAACATCGAGAGAGTGATCTTATTACAGTATTTATCAGGTGTACTTGGCAGGGACTTCGAATGTCCATCCCAGTGCAAACAGCATTCTTAATGGTTTTCCTTTAGATGCTAAGTTTTCGTAACAGATTTACACTGATTTGGCTTCCAGGTATCAGTGTGGGGATCACTTCACACACGTTTTGTCAAGGTGTCCTCTTTTCGATGTGACCAGACCGGGGCTCAGCGGCGCTTGCTGGCTGAGGGTCGGTGCCAGGCTCTGGCCTCAGCGCCCTGCTTTTGCTCTTGGCCGAGGTCCTCTGTAGGGCTCCCCGGGGATTCGGGGAGACAGGGTGCGAGGTGTGTGGCTGCCGGACCAGGCTCGGGGCCGGCTTTGGATGTTCCCCCATCTGCACTGTTTGGTGGCAGCTCTGGGATTCAGGGCCCTGAGATGGTTGTCCCTGTTCTCTGATCTCTGGTCTGATGTGACCATGGACAGATTTGAGCCCTGCAAGTTGAAACTGCCTTGCACTGGACTTCATAGCTGTCATTCGACCCGGAACAGATCAAATGTCATAAGTCTTCTATTAGTCAGTGTTCTGCAGAGAAAGAGGACCAACCGGATCTACACCTAGGAAGAGGTTTATTACGATGCATTGACTCACACGGTTATGGAGGCTGACGAATCCCAAGATCCGTAGTCAGCAAGCTGGAGACCTGGGAGAGACCGTGGTGTGGCTCTAGGCCACAGGCCAGTGGCTTGCAGCCTGGGGGAGAGAGTGTTTCAGCTCGAGTCCAAGGACAGGAAGAACTTGATGGCAGCTTGAAGGCCATCAGCCGGGAAGAATTTTCTTACTCCAGGGAGGTCTGTCTCTTTGTTCTATGCATGCATTCACCGGATTGGGTGAGGCCCACCCACGTGAAGGAGGGCAGTCTGCTTTACTCAGTCTACTGATTTAAATGTTTATTTCATCTAAAGATACCCTCATGGGAAAACCCAGAATAACGTTTGCCCCAGTACGTGGGCATCCCGTGGCTCAGTCAGGTTGACATTTAGCCATCTTGAGTGCTGACAGAGGCTGACACTTAACTGAGTAGTTGCTCTGTCCTGGCGGGGCTGCAGGCACTGTCCTCAGCACAGCCCTGCCCTGGTGGGGGTTACTGTTATCACCCCTACCTTTATGGAGGTGTGGACTGGACTGGCCTGCCCTCTCCTGTAAACTAGCGCTCCTTAGGGTTCAGACCCAGCAGTGTTGTTTACTGACCTGATTTAAGTTAACTTCCTTCATTGTGCAATTTTTAAAAAATAATTTCATTTAACTGGGGTTTGAAATTATAAAACCAATATATGCAAGTGGTAAAACTTGGATTGTCCCAGAGAATATCAGTAGTCATTCCACCAGCTGTGTAGATGAACTATTTTAAGAATAAAAATCAGGGGCGCCTGGGTGGCTCTGTCATGGCCGACTTCAGCTCAGGTCATGCTCTCACAGTTCGTGAGTTCGAGCCCCGCGTCGGGCTCTGTGCTGACAGCTCAGAGCTTGGAGCTGCTTCCGATTCTGTTTCCCTTTCTCTCTGCCCTTCTGCTAATGTCTGTCTGTCTCTCAAAAATAAACATTAAAAAAATTTTTAAAAAAATAGAAAAAAATCATTACAAGAATTGTTCTCTAAATTCTTTTTTTAAAAAACACAAATGGGGAAATTATTATTCTTTTTTTAAAAATTTTAAAATATTTTTCATTTATTTTTGAGAGACAGAGACAGTGTGATCAGGGGAGGGTCAGAGAGAGAGGGAGACAGAATCTGAAGCAGGCTCCAGGCTCTGAGCTGTCAGCACAGAGCCCGACACAGGGCTCGAACCCACAAACCATGAGATCATAACCTGAGCCGAAGCCGGACGCTTAACCCACTGAGCCACCCAGGCACCCTGGGGAAATTATTCTTAAAACACACACACACACACACACACACACACACACACACACAGGGCCATACCCTATACCCTGATCTGCATGTTTAAAAAGTTGACACCATTTCTTAGCATTGATTCATCACAATACATATAATATTGCCTTATTCTGTAAAATAGCTACAAAGTCTCCTGTTGTCTGGAATTACCCTTATTCGTTTTTTTTTCCCTCAAAGCTTACTTATTTGAGAGAGAGAGATACAGAGCGAGCAGGTGAGAGGCAGAGAGAGAGGGAGAGAGATGGGATCCCGAGCAGGCTCC